>UELV01000549.1:0-12996 GCA_900490015.1 Megastigmus stigmatizans
ATATAACTTAGTCCCGTCACCGGACATAGCATGAAATCTTTATGAACTATTTAAGAATACTTTAAGAATGAATTACGAATTAATGAAATAATACATTTTGAATTCATTCGGGATATTTTTAATTGATTAAGAATTCTTTTGGGACTCCTGTAAAAGAGTACATTTAGAATTCATTTCGCGAGTTCTTTAAGAACTTATCAGGAACATGTGTGCCGTCTGGGCATAGTATCCTTCGAGCTCTGCAAGTCTCCGGGGATGTACGGGATCCTTCCGGTCCTGCTTAGGGAGGGGCTCGAGGAGATCGTCGGTCCCTGTATGAAGCTTGCTAGGGCTTGCTTGGTAAGAGAGCTTGTACCGATGGTATGGCGTACATCTAAAGTAGTATTCATCTCCAAAATAGGAAAGGAAAGCTACACTACAGTGAAGGACTTCAGACCAATCTGTCTAATATCCGTCATGCTAAAAACGCTTGAAAGGCTAGTAAGTCACTTTATCAAGGACCAAAGACTCACAAATCAATCTTTATGGATAGAGCAAAGCGCGTACAGGGAATGTCACTTTACAGAAACAGGTCTGCATACGGCCGTATGTCTAATCGAGGAGCAAATAGGAGAAGGTGGATATGCGATGGGGGCATTTGTTGATATCGAAGGAGCCTTTAATAGCGCTATCACTGACAGCATTTGCACAGCGATGGAGAAAAAGGAAATCCCCGGGATGGTGATAGACCGGATCCGACATATGTTGCGACACAGGAAACTTGTGATCACAAAAGGTGACGTTTCCCTAACAGTCATTGTCGAAAGAAGTTGCCCGCAGGGGGAAGTATTATCCCCGACCTGCTGGAATATCGCGATAGACGGTGGACTGAGATATATTGCGGAACTAGAATGCTTAGTAATCGGCTACGCTGACAATATACTTATAATATTCAGAGGAAAGTTCTTGAACACACTGCTGGATCTGACGGGGACCGCACTTAACTCTTTAAGTAAGTGGTGTAGAGATAAAGATCTCTCTATAAACCCGAATAAGACCGAAGTTGTCCTTTTACCAGGAGGTATAATGTTGGGCCAATAAGGAATCTAATCATGGAAGGTCAGGAAGTCACACTGAAAGACTGGGCCAAATACCTGGGGGTCATCCTAGACAGAAAACTACTATGGAAACCACAGATGGAGGAACAGAGACGAAAGTTCAACGCCATGTTCTGGCTATGTAGACGAGCGATAGGTGCGAACTGGGATCTCAGTTTCAAAACGGTTCAAAACGAAATAGCGGACGTCCATGAATCCTTCTTCAAGGAAGTTGTTTCTGGATGGGTAAATGAACAACACACGATGGAATGGTGCAGAACAAAAGGGTGCAGACAGGCGAAGGCTCTGATCGGATCCAACGTCAGGCTGGATTGATCCCAGTAGATGCGGGATCTCGGCAGAGCTGAAGCCAGACTACTCACACAAATTGTCACTGGGCACTGTCAGCTGAGAAATCGCCTCCATAAGATGGGACTTTGTGACAGTCCAACATGCAGATGGTGCGATGCGATAAACGAGGCAGCGTCACATATCCTATGTGAATACCCGACCTTATCAGACCGAAGGAAGGAGAAGGTAGGAACAGACTTTACTCCGGTATGAAGCCCTTACTCGCTTCCTTAATGGACTGAAGGTTTTCCTCCCGAACGTTTACTTCTACGCTTGGGGAAAGAGCTAGGAAGCGCTCGACAATATGTGCGAGCAGCTCCATTTTGAGACATCCCCTATCAGCAGGTGTCTCTAAATTCTGCTAATTCGGTAACAGAACGCTCAGTTAACTGACATTTGAGAGCATCTTGGTTGTCTCCCAATACAGTCAACTGAGCAGTGCATTGTTCCTGAAACGAGGTGATTGATTCTAAAGTTAAATCAATACTATTGAGATGTTCGTCCATCTTATCTCCTCGCTCCAAGAGATAGACAAAAAATTGTTTACGTGCATTGTACAAGATTCAAACACAATATTAAAACTTCATCACCTAATTTACAGGTATAAAAAGGTATTTCAAAAAAGAGCGGGATGGCTAAAAAACTTCGAATATTCTTTAAAACTAAACAACGAAGACCATTCATAAAGCCTTATCCGATTCCATTCATGAATCATCGAGAAAAAGGTCAGGGATGAAATAAACAGAATGTTATGATGGGATGTAATTAGGCGCTCAACGAACTCATATAGAAGTCCGAATGATACCGTTATTAAAAATGACGGCTCTGTGTGCCTCTGCCAGGATGCGCGAAAGCAAAATGAAAAATGAATAGGCGACCATGATTCGCCACAAACGATAGACGATATACTGCAGCAATGTAAAAATGCAGCATTCATCACGAGCCTTGATTTGACCATGAGTTTCTTGCAAATCAAGCTGAGAATTTCAAGAAAAATCTATGATTTTCAAGTAGTTCCTTTCGGCTTGAAAATAAGCAGTGCAGTGCTTATAAGCGGCCTCGATATCGCCCTGCATGGAAGCGGGTATCATCTCATCAATTTTGTCGATGATCTGCTCTGTATCTCAACCAATGAGCAGGAGCATCTATATTATCTAATTGAGGGACTACGTCCGCAAGTCAATAAAGTTCATTTAATAAAGAAATTTCCAAGGCCACGAAACGTAAAACAATTAAAAGGTTTCCTAAGCTTCATAAATTTATACTCTTAATTTGCGAACAATCACTCTATAGAGTTTATTCCGCGGGCTGCTAAAGACAAATAAGAAGTGGGAGTGGAGGGTAATAATATGATCACTCGATAAACTAAGCACATATTAACGAGCAGCCAAAATATTTTTAAAGACCGACCACAGTGCTTTGGCTTTCCTTTTTAAAAGCGAATTTTCCAGCAGCCACTTAAGGCTTTGGATATTAAGTATTTATGATTATGACATTGGGATCGAGCACATACAAGGCCGATCCAATATTACCGCTGATATATTCAGTCGTCATCCAAATTATGAAATAGACGATAGACAAAAACCTGGAGAAGTGGAGATTGCACTCATAAGAGCTCGACACTTGACACCAGACTTTAAGAAAAAATTTTCTAATATCGCAAAGATGAAGACGAAGCCATGTTAGAGATAAAACATTCTCTTAAAGAGAAGGAAGATGCAAAATAACCGTACTTACTGCACGGTGATTTTTTGTATAAAGTTAATACCGACAAGCGTTACTTGATTCTCATGCCATCAAAGTTAATAAACGAGTTCATCGAAGAAACTCATGTAGCTCACCGCCACATCGGTGCATTAAAAGTAAGTAAAATGATCTTTGAAAAATTCTTTATAAAAAGATTGCGACATAGAGTCAATCGAATACTCAAATGTTGTGACTCGTGTCAGCGAAATAAGCATACAACAAGATGGTGTGCGGCGCCGCAACTCAACATTGTGCCGGACGGCCCGCACGATTTACTCTTGATTAACTTTTTAGGACCTTTGCTACGTCACGAGCAGGTATGAAAAACATACTCGTGACAGTAGATGCATTTTCTAAGTTCGTCGTCTTGTATTCCATAAAACGACAAGATACGGACACAGTCATCAGAAAATTATTCTCGGATTACGTTGTGTAATACGGACGACCAAAACGTATCTGGTGCGATCACGGCACTCAATTCACGTAAAAAAAATGGAAGACTAAGCTCAAGGAGGTAAGAATAGAGTTGATCTTTTCGTCTACTCGATATCCTCAAAGCAATATAGTCGAACGAGTAAACAAGGAAATAGGCAGATTTTCTGCACATTCGTGAGTGAGAGACATACCGGGTGGGAGCCTTACTGTAAAATAGTCCAGAAAATCATCAACAAATTTCACCACGAAACGACGGAATTCACTCCCATTGAACTTCACATGGGAGTAAAGCCTACAAGAGTATGTCAAAAATTTCTGCCAACTCCACCTATCGACGAATCAGAGAACTCTCTAGAGCAAAAATTGTATTTAGCTCACGAGAGAATATCAAAAAAGGGCAAAAAAACGAAAAGAAAGTTTCACGGAATTTCAGCTAGGAGAGCAAGTTTTGCTAAAAACGAATCGGCTCTCCAACATGGAAAACCGAGAAATTCAAAATTTTTCTCAATATCTGAAGGGCTATAGAGATATTACGAAAAATAAGTAGTAGCTTGTATTTTTTAGTTAAAAAATCAACTGAAAAAGAAATAAGCCGTTTTCATATTACAGACTTAAAAAAGTATTTCAGTAAATACGAAAAGAGTCAAGAATTAAAGCACGACGCGAGAGCATAGGTCAGAGCCAAGTGCACGCAATACATACTCGCATACACTTGTACTCGACCAAGCTTAGAAAACAATAAATTCTTTTCGACTGTCCTTTATCTAAAACTAAAAAAGGAGAAGAGACAAACGAAAAGTTTGAAGAACAAGAGCTCAGTCTAGCTCAAACCGAGCAACAAGCATGAGGTCCAGCAAAAACAAGTGCGATTTTACTGCGCTGCCGCGGGTGATCCTTTATCCAGTACGCGTTGCAACGCGAAAAGTGAAGAAAGTGTTTAAGTGCTTCTGGGTGAAGGATGACATCCAACAAGTGACAGGTGGGCCATTTCCGATTACCCGGAAGACCGAAGTACAGGCAGTGGGCATGTGGAAATGACGACACCGGCGAAGATCGTCATCCCGAACAGGGGAAGATGTCGAGTGGTGTCTCCCTCCGCCGAAAATCAACATGTGGAAGGCTAGGCTCCCAGGACGGACCGTCCAGACTGAGGGTCCGTGTTCTCCAAGCTCCCAAAGCCACTACATCGGTAGTGGAACAATTATCTGATGGAGAACCTGGCGACATCGCTGGCCCTCAATCAACATCGAGGAAAGTCCGGTCGCCAAGAAGACGATGGCTTCTTCTCGGTGCTTCTGAGAGACGATGATGCCGCTCATGGAGGAGGATCATCCGCTCCTCCGTCAGAGATCACCAGAGAACTCTGCCGGAAGTTCACCGCCACCTGGGTGAAGTACAAGAGGGTCTACCACAGACGTAAGCGCCTGGCATTTTTCTTTAATTTTACTTTTCATACCTTTCCTTATTTTTCAGTAATAAATCCCTTTTGCTCTTTACGAAATTTTTTCTACTACAGTAGTTGCTTTGGTTCCTACTTTCTGACATGACTTTTTTATTGATTTTCATTGTGAATTAAAATCAATAAAAAAGCCTAGGGGCTGTGTAACGCGTAGGCAATAACTGTCTAATTAGAATTTAAACTATTTTTATTTAAATTAATGTTAAATTCCTTTTACATTAAATCATCGCAAATAAAGTATCGCAGTCCCATGCATTATTTCATTTATGCGATATCGTACAAATGAAATGTGCCGAGGGCACTTGCATAGGTGGATTTTTCAGACGAAGCCTAACGGCTTTATTAATTAATTGTCGACTTACTTCAAGTAGTCCCGTATTCCACCTGTAGGCTACTGCCGTCGCACAAGGATACGGTCCTCGACCGGGCTCGGCTACTCAGCCGGCGCAAGGGCCTGTCCGTCGTAATCGGGCAAGGCAAATAAAGAGATTTGAGATTTAATGTTAGAACCATTTATCGACTTTTATTCAATATTTAGTATGATCTGTTATAAACACGGCTCCCGCTGGAGGCCGCGGATGTACTCCCGCTACGCGATGTTATCGGGCGTAAGAGACGCGCACGTTGCGTGAATTATTTTCCGCGACCGCGTGCTTTTAATCGCGCGAGGGAGGGAGAGAGTGTTACCAGTAACGTCGTTGTGCGAGAAAGCAGGCTCTTCCTCGCCGTGCCCTCGTGGCTTTGGTGCTGCTTCTTCTCGGCATCGTCGATGGCGATCTCGCCGCACATGGTGCTGCTTTGCCGCGTTGGTCGGCTAACGGGTGAGTTGGCTCCACGCCTCGTCTTTCCCCGCCTGGTCGTCAAGAGCGGCTGGGGAGGCCATGGGTGCCGTTGTCCCTCGCACCATTCTTCTCGGCTCGTCGAACCTGCGTCGGAGATGTCGTAGCTTCCGGCGTGGACCCTTGGAAGACTTGCTGCCGGTGGTGCCGATGGTCGTGCAGAGAGTGCTCTTTCTCTTTCTTTTTCGGCGCTCTCTACCTTTGTTGGGGGCTCCCTACCGTTTGCGCTTTTTGCGCGTGCCTCGCGCTGCTCCGTCTCTTCCTTCGGAGTCACTCGCGTTTAGTGTTTTGATTAGTTAAAAAGTGACTGCGACACAGCCGAACGATTTAGATATTAAGTAATTAAAATAATAGTTCATGTAAATTTAGTAAATAAGATTAGTACGTAAGTATGTTCAGAGACTATCACGTTCAAGAAAAAGTAAGCAACATTCATTGTTACCGCGGTCTTGCGCACACTATGTATATATACAATCAAGACCGATGAGCCAAAACGCCAGCCAACAGGCAACTCAAGGCGACAATACATCGTACAATAAATGGAAAAATTAAGCATACTCATTATACCGAAAAAAGAGAGAGAGAGTTACGCGAGTACTCAATAAGCCGTTGATTACGTCATAAACAATTTATAAGAATTCAGCAATAATTTAATAATTGATATCATTTATTGTTTTTTTCCACAGTTCAACAAAATAAAACGTATTAAAAGAACAATTTTTTGTGATTACGCGGTAATATGATTAGGTCATCCATATAATATAATAATACAAAGCTTGTGTAAGACGACATCAGCAACCAGCTGTCAAGGCTCACGCAGGCGATCACGCTGGTGACAGGCCAAATTCCGTTGCGCCCACTTGCGCATTCTTGCTCTGGCAAGAAGCCTCGACCGGAGGGTGTTGTGACGTGGAAATCACGCGCCATACTCCTCCGGAATAACGGTAAGAAGGCGTCAGGAGACGTGCGCACGCACACTAATTAACCTCTCGTAAATACTCTCTTACCCATTGCTCTCATGTCCTTTTCTTCGCCGCACTTCTCGCATGGCGTCTGCGTGGCTTTGGACGCTGTCAGCTTACTAGCAATTGTCTTTTTTCATTGTTGTCCTTTACTGATTTTAACACTGCTGCTACGGCTAAGCTTGTACTGTACCGTGTGTCGAGGCTTTACTGGGCGCGTACCCTGTCGAGTGAGGTGAGTCGAGTGCTGAAGTGCTGTGTTTGCCGCTGCGCAGCGTTGCCCTTTTCGGCGCTAGGTGCTCATGTTCGTTCATACCTGCTACTGGCTACTAGAACTCCGCGACTTTTCTTGGTCTGCCGCGCGGGGTGCTTTTGCATTTGAACGGTTGTTCGGTTGTTTTTACTCCTTTGAACGGCTTTTTGGTTATTTTCACTCATTATTTAATTATTGGCCTGTGTATGGGATCTTAGTATGCACGTACTAATGTGATATCTTAAGTTCTTTGGCGTGAACGCAATTTTCAATAGTTTTCCCATTCTCGTCTCTTAGTTTGTAGATGTTGTCACTTACGACTTTTATTATTTCGCATGATCCTATAAAATTGTTCAGTAGTTTTGCCGATATATTTTTATCAGCTGATGACAACACGTTATTTTTTCTCCATACTTTATCACCTTTTTCGAATGTAAATTCCCTTTTGTTTTTATTGTAATTTCTTACGTTTTTGTCGCTGCGAATTGGCGATTTTTCGGACGTTTCATCTTTTATTTCTGCTAATTCGCTCATTTTTTTTGTACCAACTTTCCAATTCTGACTTGTATTGTTGGTCGGTTGAATTTATTGTCTGCTCGATCTGCATCGTTATTTCACTGTTATTAATTGGCTTTTCTGTTTCTCTCCGCAAGTATTTTGGTGGTTTCAGTTCACGGTTGAACATTAGGTATGCTGGTGTTTTTTCTGTCGTGTCATGCGTGATGTGTTGTGCGCGAATTGAAATTGGGGCAGATACTCGTCCCATCTTTTATGATTTTTTCCAATAAATGCCGATTTGATGTAGCGATTTACTCATTCGACTGGATTCGCTTAAGCGTGCCTAGCTAGCGTCCGCTCGTGAACTATCGCATTATTTTTGAGTAATTCAATAATTGATGAATTTATAAATTTTTTTCCATTGTCAGAAATTATTACTTGTGTTCCGAAGTTTGCACATAGCTTGTTTTCTACGGCGTATCTTACTGCGTTTGCAGTTTTATTTCTGATTGGTACCCATAGTATAAACTTCAAGAAAATATCTTCGAAGATGATGGCGTACTTGAATCCTTTGCGACTTGCGGGGAAATCGCCTATTAGATCAACGGCTTTTACTTTGCCGGGTCTGTCGACGTATTGGCTTCTCATGAAGCCTATTTGCTGTGTCTGGTCAATCTTGCACTTTGGCAAGTTTCACACGAGGCTACGTATTCTAGTGTATCTCGGTACAATCCGGGCCAGTGATATGATTGCGCCAGTTTTTTTATGTTTTTCTATTGGATGCGCTGCGTATTGGATGCGGCTCGTCGTGCATTTCTTACAAGATCTTTTCTCTTTTATGTTGTTCCAACACCTTTATGGTGTTGTACCACCAGGTTCCATACATCTAGATCGCTGCAGATTTCTTACTGCCCATAGTTCGGTTTATATATACATATCCTGCCGTTATTAATTTTCCAATCCCTATACCTTCTGGGGTATTTTAAAATTTGGTATATTCTCTTCTTATATCATGCATCCGACGTAATTTCTTTAATACTTATTTCGTTTGTTTTTGCTTCGTCATTTTCGAGAACCCTTGAGAGTGCGTCGAGCACGACATTATGTTGGCCTGCTCTCTGCACTGTGTTGACGTCATATTCGGCTAGGTCTTGTGCCTATCGTTCAAGTCTGCCTACTGTTTTGTTTCTCTCACAGAGCCATTTTAATGCACTGTGATCAGTAATCACTGTAAACTTCTCGGCTTCTAAGTATGGCCTGAATTTATCGACCACCTATTTGACCGCTAAGCATTCTTTATCGGTGGTATTATAATTTAACTCCGCCAGCTTTAATCCTCTGCTTGCGTATGCAATTACGTTTTTGTTGTTGTCTGCGATTTGCGTAAGGACGGCTCCGAGATCGTAATTGCTCGCGTCTGTTTGTAATACAAACGGCTTTTCTGGATATGGCCTGTGCAATATCGGTGCCTCGGTGAGCTTGGCTTTTAAAATTTCGAAAGCTTTCTCTTGATCTGCTCCCCAGTCGATCTTATTATTATTTTTATCTTTTCTTTTCAGTAGACTGGTTAAATGGTTAGGTACTGAGGCAAAATCTTTTATGTACTTCCTGTACCGTGGCGCCATTTCAAGGAATCTTTGGAGTTGGCTTAGCGTTTTTGGCGTCAGATACTGTCTGACCGCCTCCGTTTTCTTGGGGTCGATCGACACTCCATATTCATTAACTATGAAACCAAGGTCCTATGTTTATTGTTAATCCGGCTGCGTTTATCTTTAGGAGCAGTCTCCTGAGTAACTGTACGTGCTCTTTGAATGTCTCCGAGATTAATAAAATATCGTCGAGATATGCGTATGCGTGCGGCTCCAATTCGCCGATTACTTTTTCTATCAATCTCTGAAAGTACGCTCCGGCTCCTGATAGATCGAACGGTAATCGTTTATATTGCCATAATCCTTTTCCTGGTACTGTGAAAACTGTGAATTCTCTTGAGTTATCTGCCAATGCGATGTGATGGTATGCGTTTTTCAGATCGATGGTTGAAATATATCTGGCTTTCTTTAATTTATTTAGTATCTTTTCCATATATGGACTTGGATATGCATCTTTCGTGGTTACTCCGTTTACCTTTCGAAAATCTGTGCACATCCTGTAGCTTCCGTTACCTTTTTTTATCATTACTGTTGGGCTGCTCCATTCACTTTCCGATTCCTCTATTATATCTGCGGCTCATAGTTTTTGGATTTTCTTGTGCATTATCTTTTTTATTTTTTCCGAGACTGGAAAGTATTTTTCTTTTATGGGCTTGCAACTTTCTGTCAGTATTATTTCGTACTTCATTAATGGAGTTGTTTTTAATACTTGATTTTTCTGTTGTGGTGGGATTAATTTGTTCAGTAATTTTTCTATTATCTGACGCTGCTCTCCCGTTGTATTAGCTAATCCGCAGCTCGCTATATCGACGGCTGTGTTAGTATTTATTGGCCATAGTTGAAAGTTGAATTTTCTATCTTTACCTATGTCTGCGAGAGTGAATTTATCACAATTTGCGAGTATGTCCATTTTGAACATTCTTATGTAATCCAGTCCTATTATTAAGTCCACTGCAATCGTTGGGATGACTAGAGCTTTTATGTTTTTTGACACTCCTTCATATGTGAGTTTTGGCATTTAATTCACCGATCACTTGCTCTGATTGTCCATTGGCCATATGAGCAGTCTTGACATTTGATTGATTTAAAGGTGATTGGGTTTGATCTTCGGCCATATTTTGCCAATTACAGTGGATTAGTGGCCCTGGATCGATCAATGCTGTAACCATTGTACCGATGATTTGAACTTTGATCCAGTATCGGCTGTAACCTGCTGCCTTACTTATATCTGGAATGCTGTTCTCGTTGTTGCGTTTGTCGCTTACGGATGAGACCTTTATAAGTAAAGTCGGCGGGGCGGTCAGCTTCTCACCTACTGCTGCCCGTTTCCCGTCGGATGAGGCGGGAAATTATTTGAATTTGACGTGTTTTGAGACTGTTGCGGAGCCTGCTGATTATTTAACGGCTGTTTATTTTGCGTCTGGGTATTTGAATACTAGTTAGTGTTGTATTGATTTTGGTCTTGATAATTTTGGTTTCTGAAGTTTCCTCTACCTCTTGCAAATTTACCTTGTCCGCGGATATTGCTGTTGTCCGCTAGTTATTGTTGCAGTTTTGGTTTTGAGATGGTCTATTACCCATGTTATTTCTGTTATTATAGCTGCTACCGCTGTTATTTTGGTTATAATTACTTCTCTGCTGGTGTGTTTGATTAGAATTTCTACCTATGTGTGCTTTCGTGGATCGTAATACTTTTCTTTGTAATTTCCATACTGTTTCTTTTGGCTATTATTATTTGCGTTATGACTGTTAGTAAATGCGTTGCCATTTCCGACTTTATTTTTATTGTTTAAGTTGTTGAAGAATTTTTGAAGCTCTTCTTGTAACATCTTTGCTACATCTGTATGGTACAGTGACTGCATCTATTTTCGGCTTGTCTTAGCCATTCGACTTTTCGCCGTTTACTTTCTCAGATGGCTTATTATTCTTGCATCTTGTAGATGTCTGTTTTCTCCCTATATGAAAAGCTTTTGATAGTAAAATTGCCTTGTCCGAGAATTGCTCCAACGTCATATCAGAGTAGTTTGAAAGTAGCAGATGGAATTCTGAGCGCATGTTTAAGAAGATTCTGTGGACTTTACTTTTTTACTTTCACATTTATGTGTTGGTAATTTATTATATTGAAATATAATCCTACATTGGCTCATTTGATCCTTGCTTTCTATCACGAATTTTGTCTAACAGTTCATCCACATACAGCGCATCTTGATACTGTTTTTTGAGGTCTGTTTGGAAATTTATCCATCTCGACCACATGTTCTTTGTAATCCTGTATAAGTTGAACGACGGTTTCTGCAGTTATAGTCGAATCGCGCGGAGCATCTCCAATTCTGACAGACATTTGCTTTTAAGAGGAATTCGTCAACATCATCATTTATTCCGCTAAATTTCAGCTTCCGAGCTGAGATTATTTTCCCGATATCCTTCAGGTGGCTGGTCTGCGACTGCTGGGTCGGCTGGTTTGCCGACGGGTAATTCACATGAAAGATTGTGTGAGTTGTTGATTGACGCAATGAATTACTGTTTTGAGGATTCAATCTTTCCGCATATTGTGCGAAGATGTCTTGTGATATGTCGTAGGATACATTGCCTACTACTACTCGCAGTGGTCTATCTGGTGAAGTGTTAGGGTTGTGAGAAATGTTGGTCTTTTCTCGGTCCAGCTGCTTTGACCATCTTATATTTGACGCGTCCACGGTAACCATTTTTCTGTCTTTGACGTTTTTGAAATTTGAACTTTGAATGTTGCTTGCTTCTTCACCATTCGCTGCGGATTGTGTGTTATCCAGTGATTCGTTTTCGGACTGCTCTTCGTTTGCATCTTCCTGTAATACGTCATCTTCGACGACAAGATCAGCTAGTAGTTCATGCAACCTATTTTTCCTCCTTTTTCTATCCTCTTTTTCATGTGTTGCTGTAGTGTGGTAATCCTCGGCTTTTGCTTCGCCTGAGATTGCGCGAGTAAGCCTTTGTATCTTTTCTTTCTTTATCCCGTTGTCACGTAATTTCAATTTTCGAAGAGTAACATTAAATTCATCTTTATTCTCTTCGGCGTTGAGATTGTTCAGCCATAATTGTATTTTAGATTCTGATACCATTTTGTTTAGATTTGATTTGAATAGTTAATTTAATTGATTTTGATGATATTTCGAAGAAATTGAAAATTATATCTTTTATACTTAATTATTTTTAACTATTATTTATATTAATAATTATATTATTTATTAATGGATATTGCTCTTAATTATTAATCCACTTATCGCCCCTATCCTAAGATGTAGAATTGGCTTTTGCTTAATAATAGTCTTGACTTTATGTCTCTTCTGATCGAATATTGAATTGATAACGGCTTGTATCCATATATTGTTTAAGTTAATTCAATTTACGGCTATCTGGCTTTTTTTATTTGACTCTGATTTGTTTATTCCTTTATGTTCGTATTCGACTTCAACTAAATCAGTTTATTTATACTAGTTTATTATATCAGCTGATTTATTAGTATTATTTAAATTATTTCTTTTTTTTTTTTTTTGTTAATTTATTCATACTATTAATTGGCTTTTTAACGACTATTATTTATTTGTAAGTTAAATTATAAGCATCTCGTTTATTTATTACTTGTTTATTAAGGGGGGGTTATGGTTAATTTGGCCAAAAAAAGCATTTTTTTCAGAATTTTTTCAGAGAAAACGGTTAAAGTAAATTTATTTCGGTAAGCGGTACATAAT
>UELV01000550.1:0-11231 GCA_900490015.1 Megastigmus stigmatizans
GTGTGTGTGTGTGTGTGTGTGTGTGTGTGTGTGTGTGTGGAAAAGGAAAGAGAAAGAGGGAGAGAGAGGAGGTTTGAAGGCGAAAACTTGCCATTTCGCTTTGCTCCTTCTCTCTGCTTTTCTCTTTTATATTTTCTCATGCGTAAAATCGACGCCAGGAACCCTTGCACGCTCTTTCGTCCCCCTCCACCCCTTCTCCTTGTCTTTTTCCTGGGCAATGGCGACACTGCCCTTTATCTTTAGAGAGGGATTGAACACTTTCCGAGAATGATTTAAAGGAAACTTTACGAGAGTCGGCATTTTTTACAGTTGTATTTCATTTTTCTTTATTCTATTTTTTTTATTGGAGTTCTACTAGTTTTCTTCTTTTTTTTTATTCCTGATTTGTTGCAAAGGATGGTATATATAAAGTATAAAATGTGAAAATGTATATCGTATAAAAAAAGTTACCTTGCAAATATCTGCGTCTAAAAATAAAATTTATAAATAATAATCTTTAGCCGCGTAAAAAAGTTTCATTTGACGAACATTCATTTAATTTGTGCAAATTTGGGAAACGAGACGATCCCGAAGTTTATAAAATTAGAAATTCTTAATGTGACGAAAGATTAAAAAATTGCCAGACTTATGAAATTTGAGCTCGAGTAACGAAAAACATAAAAAAAATTTTGGCAGATGGATTTGAACTCTCGATCTTTAGCTCCAGAAGCTTGCACATTCCAAATTAAAAAAAAATTATTACATATATTATATATATATTGTCTACCTACACAGCATAAATAATACAATTGATGAAGCAACTCGTGAAAAATATTTATTTATGTTTTCCATGAATTTTCATAAGTTACGTTACTAGTATTGATACACTCATAATCGTCCAAGAGGGACACGTAAGCTTCATTTGTACTAAATGCAAAATTGGTTACTTACTAAACAATATTTTAACAACATTTTGCAGATTGTGCATTTGTTTGCAAGATTTCGTTGTAATTATTAATGCCCTTTAAAATTGTAAAATAGTTAGATTATTATTAGAGTTTAATATCAATATTTTTTTCCTATGGACAATTTAGCGTGATTTCAGGCATTTTCGGTATTTAATAAGGACTATTACAAATACTAAGTGACATGTCTCGCCTCCTAATGAATGAAATAAAAAATATTTATCGATGCTTTAAAGAGCAGACATGATAGCTATATTTTATCAGAATTGTATTCAACTAGAAAAATTTCTTAGTATCAAAATCATACATTTTTTCGAAAACTATGTTCTAATTTTTTTAAGTGGCGTTTAGTAAAGGCCAGTCTAGACAATTATATTTAAAAGAGAAAATATTAAGGTTTTTAAAGTCTCACAAGATAAATATTAAAAATTTAGTTAAAAAGTTCAGATTTATTTTTAAATAAGCCATGTAATGCAGGCGAGAAAATGTAAAAAAGTGAGCAAAAGAAAGAAGAATGACGGTCCACTTAATACTTTTAGTTTTGCACAAACAGTTTAGTTCTCTTCTCTATCTCCCTTTCATAAGCCTGCACGTTTCACCGATGCGATTATTTCGCGGTTCTTATTCTCCCATCTTCTCTTAATTAAAAAAGAAAAGGACGAAAAGCAAACTGCGAGGATGGGAGTGGTAGGTCAAGAGAGAACGAAGCACTCGCGCAGTGTATTGAGTGTAACACGAAGCTTTAACCAGCCTAACCGGGCTGGTGCATCTCCGAGTACAATGCGAACATCGCTTGTTTCGGTTTCAAGCCCCTCCTCCTCCATTTACAGCTTCACGATTCTTTTCTCCGTGGTCTTCGCGCGATAAGTAAGTCGACAGCGGACTCAAGACAAAGGAGGAAAATGGACGCGGACAAAGGAGACCCGAAAGGGTGGGGGTGTTAAAATTGAGAAAAATGGCGTTGCAAAGGTAAGAGGAAGAGGATGCGCCTTTCATCCAAAGCTTGCGCCCATGTGGCTCTTCTGCACTAAGAGAATTTTTCATGAAACTTTTACCATATTCATCTGGCCCAAGTGGGATATACTTTTGAATCTTGTAATAAGTGTCATACTGATAATAAGAGGCTGAAAAAAAAACAATTTTAAATTTTCGATGTTAGACTTTTAATATTCATTCTTTCAGATCGAAAGTAGGAATCTTAACCACTTGACTATACCCCGACCTTGAAATCGTTATTACCATATGTTCCTTCTTAGTTACCGACTAAACTATATAGTATCATTAGGTCCATTTCGAGTAAAGTTAAACAAGGTATCTTAATCCTAATCCTAATCAGGATGCTTGTCTGGGCCAGTTCAGAACTGTAACGTTTATTCTGCCGGTCTTGATTACAATGACTATTTTATTTAGAAATCTCTGGTCGATACGAGTTCCATAATCTCAATTTAGATTTCAGAATTACATCAGATTCCAATAGATGCAAGGTTCAATCTAAATATTAGACAGATTTTCTGGATCGGTATCATTTGTGACTTGCTAATTTGTTAGAAATCGTTTAAAAATCACATGCTTATTTTTACGCAAAATCAGTTTATTGTTATACTTGAAGCAAAAACTACCTAAATATTTATAGAATAATTTTCTTTGTTCTCACGTAAACGACATATCAATACTCAATATAGGAGAAAATCAACAAGATAATGAACACGTATTTTTCTTCCAGCAAAACATAATCTTTGTTTACGCTCGCATGCTTATAACCTAAGTCTTAGAGTCAGCGTTCCTCCAGAAAGTAAACAAAGCTGGAAAAAGCACAACGACTTCGTACATGTACAAGCAGTAAATGTGCATAACATTGTGCGCGATAATATATAGGTATACAGGTGACGCCAAGCGGATAAAGGTCCCGCGTTCTCGCGTCCCGCAATGTTGTACCTACAAGACTAGTGTGCATATGAATATATGTTTAGATAACTGTTCTCTATGTACTCTTGTAAGGATTGAAATTAGGTCCTGACAAGATAAACGTTATTATTCTCAATAGGTTCAAAATTTCAAGTAAGGATAGCTTACTATGTGCAAAATTTTATTAATTTTTTATCAATTATTCACATAGGGATAGAAATCTCTTTTGCATTTAACGAAATATATAGAAATAAAGATTAATTTTTAGAAGAAAACTCTGGTTGTACGTCGGTAATGATGTAAACATTACGTGGTACAAGTTTCATGACATTCCATCCACAATTTACAGAGATTTTTATCATCGAAAATTTCGGAGATAAAAATCGCTGTGAATTACGAACTAAATTTTCAAGGGCAAAAATGTTTGGATGGGATTTCATGAAACTTGAATCACGTAATGCATGCATCATTACCGAGATGCTAACAGAGAGATTTTCAAAAATTAGTCTTTATCTTTATTTCGTTAAATATAAAAACCGGTAAGGTAGGAATCTTTCCGACCAGAGCACATCCCCTTAAATTTATATTTCAAAAGTAAAACTAAAATATAAGTGTTTAATTGTTCAAATAATTTTCATTTTAGCTTTACAAAGCGAAATGTGTTAGCGCGTTACGATATGCAGACAATATGCGAGAGAGCAGAAAGCAGCGCAGACATTAGCTCAGAATCGCGTATACCTATACTTCCGCCTTTTCTATTAAGTCACACTTCACATTCAACTCGGCCGTAACATTAGAATAAAAAAATAAAATATGTATTCATTATTAAAAACTTTGCACTTCTTCCGTTATATCGTACTTAAAAAGTAAGAATATTTATAGGTATATATATGATTACCGTTTTATAAAACTATACAAACAAATATGCATTTTCCTCTTAAATTTCTTTTGCAAGTTTAATTGAAATAAATATTTATACCACTCTAACCTAAAAATCGCAACTTTGACAAGATTTTTATGCTCTCATGGTATAAAATACATATTGTTCGACACTGGTGTGTAAGTTGATTTTGAACGCATGTGACTTTTCTCATTCGCTTCGCTCGGGCGAAAAACGTCCCATGCGTTAAAAAAAAACAACTTTCCCACCCACTGTCGAAAAGTACTATTATAGTTTTAGGTCAAAATACCAATTCTCTAGTCCCAATGCGCAGCTTTCAATACGGAATTCTAAAATATCGCTCTGACGTTTCTCACTTACATCAAACCTTAAATATTTACTCTACGTTCTGACATTTTCCTATAAGACGGAGAATCAAGGCCATTTTAAGACGAAAGCTGCTTCCTTGCGGAGCAACGGTTCGTCCGCGTAGCGACAACCGCTCCCCCTAAAGCGAGTCTACCATGCTGTATAGGGAGAACGGGTACCCATATACATAGGCGAATCATTGGGCGCAAAAGAGAGGACGGCTGTTCTATACATGCCGTGACTACCGCTGCTCCACACCAAGAGCCGTCGATGCCCCAAATGTTTCTCCATGTACCTTCCACTGCATCCTATTCTTCTTCTTCAGACGTGGTTTCGTGAAAATCACGTCGACTCTCGCCTCCGCTACTCCCTTAAACAGCGGCAACGAAACCCAGTTTCTTTTATCACAATTGAGAAATAGAGACACGCCGCTGCTGCTGTTTCCTCCCAGCGGCGTCGTAAAGGATTGCCGGAAAACTTTTCTCGCTCCTTTTTCCTGCACTTTCTTTCTCCCCCATTTTCCAGCTTACTTTGCGAGCGCGAAGTAAGCCAAAGACAAGTTTGCAAAAAAGTGAGACGACGCGACTGTATATGTTTGAATAAACCGCATGCTTGTGCAAATGATTGAGTAAGTAAAGGGTAATTGTGATAGATCTAAAATATTTTCACTGAATATTGTTCTGGAAACACGAATACAGTTGGGAATGTTTCCCCTGTAAAGTATATTTTCATTGAAACTTTACAGAAAATTTTATTATCTGCGAACAAATAACATCTTCTTAGTTTCTAGTTTTGTTTATTATGTGTATGAATAATATTTTATTGTGTATTACAATTTTTAATATATTTTCTTACGTTTTACTTTAAGGTTGTAGTTGAATTTTTTTATTTACTTACATTTATTTCAAATCTAAAGTAATGATATTGTAAAATTGTAGAAAGTGTATTGACAGTTGAAGCAAAATATGTTAATGCATGGTACTGACCCATAATTAAAAATAATAATTTGCAATGACGGACAAACTGTTTTTGCGATATTTTTATAATAAATAAACAAGTTTTTTTACTATGGATATCAATAGCCGTATGCTGAAGCCATTTTAAACATTTCAAATTCATTTTTTTTAATCATTCTTAAAAAATACAATATTAAAGGAGACTCCTTATTGAGTAAGCAAACTACTTTTTTTAATAGTCTTGTTAAAGGAGAATCCAGACACTGGCCCTTATTGAAATAGCAAGAGAAACGAATGTACTTTGCACTATCATTTAGAGTACAAATGAAAAGACGATTAATTTAAGAAAAAATTACTCCCTTACTTGACAGGAAATAAATAGCAGTAGATCCGATTTTTGATAATTTTTTTCCAACTTTCCTGTTATGCGAGAGAGTAAAATTATTTTAATAAAGTTAATAAAGTAAGTTTTAATAATAAATTTAATATATGTTTATGTTAATAATAATAAACAATTCTGATCTCGTCGGTATCCTTCTTTACAAAAACAAATGCACAATAAATGGAAATTTTTTACTTAATTTTCTTAACGAATCTAAAGACGTTTAAACTGTCTACAATGAAAAACCCATTGATTTTTCAATTCAGGGATAAGTTTTCGCATCGTAATCTTATTCAGCGTATACATTTTATTAGATACAAGACTTCGAATTGTAATTTTCGTGAATCCATTATAAAAATGATGCAAATATTACACAATAACAAAAACTGAGAGATAAATGAAAGTGAAAATTATAGTTTCCTCATTATTCTTTAATTTACAGTAAAAATATAATAATCATACAAAAATGCGTTAATTATCATAACCAATCCTGCTTAATCATCTCACTGCCTTTTTCCGCAATCATAATCGTAGGTGCATTGGTATTTCCTCTTATCAGTACAGGCATTATTGATGCATCAATCACTCTTAAATTTTTAATACCATAAACTTTTAACGTTGGATCTACGACAGCACTGGGCTCATTTTTGGGACCCATTTTACAAGTACCGACAGGATGGAATCCAGTAGACGTATAATTAGAAATCACGCAATAGTAATATTTTTCACTACCATATTCATAGTCAGTACATTTTTTGGCGGGTGTCTCCAGAAATTCATTCTTTATAAAAGATTCAGTTTTAAATATGTTTTCTGTGATTTTTATACCCGCAATTGAAGTTGCGATGTCCTCTGATGAGCCATAATAATTTGCGTAGATTAACGGCGAACTCCAGATTGGATCAGTTTTATTTAGTTTTATCGATCCTCTACTTTTTGGATTCAATAAGGTAATTGCCACTCTTATACTATTGTAATAAGGGTTTGGTACGTAGTTTAATTCGGCACCAGTATTAGGATCCTTCATCGATGCTCCAATACTAATTTGTATATCAGGGATTCCTGGTCTAGTCTCATATTGTGTTTGCAAATACGTTACAGTTTGTGAAGCTCCCGAATTAGACAGCGTACCTTCGTGTGTACTCATCCAATAAACAACATCATTTTGCATGTCTTCGATGTCTGCCGGTACCGATAAGTTATTATTTAAATTAAATACGAACGCTTGAATATTTACATGGTCATGAAGATTCCTTCCGACTGCCAAATCATTTATAACCTCAATATTTGCTTCGCGCAATTCATCTGTTGGACCAATTCCAGATAGCATTAACAGTTTCGGAGACTCAATAGCACCTGCAGCGACAATCACTTCTTTACTGGCGAAGGCTTTTCTAATTTTCTTCTTATCATCTAGTAATACGTATTCAACACCATTGGCTTGCTTCGATTTCGGATCAATGATTATTTTCGTGACTATATGATTGAGCTTTATGATTAAGTTCTTCCTTTTACCTCGAATGGGTCTGATGAAAGCCCCATTCGCACTTTGTCGAGATCCATGAATAGTCGTGTACTGCAATCTGGACACACCGACTATGCTACCGTCAGCATTGTAGTCAATATCATTGAATCCTAATTCTTTCCATGCATTTAAAAATATTTCGATATTCTTATTGGATCCAGGAAAGTAATCAACTTGTAAATATCCACCAACACCATGACTTTCTGGGTGCTTTGCCACAATCTGTACATTCAAACGTGAATATTACATACTAATGAAAAAGTCGAGTATAAATGAGATAAAGTATTTTTTCTTACTTCTGGAATTCTCATATCTTCAGATTTTTTAAAGAACGGTAAAACATCATCGTAACCCCATTTTGTGTTACCAAGCTTGGCCCATTCGTCGTAATCTTGTCTTACACCACGAGCGTACCACATACCATTAATTATGCTACTGCCACCCAATCCTTTACCACGTGGCCAGTTACATGATCTATTTCTATTGGCGCAAGCTATGGATTCTGGTTGAGTTTCATACGCATAATCAATACTAGAGCCGGATAGTATGCGAGTCATTCCTGGAATATCTGCTATCACCGGTGATTCGTCACCTGCTTCTAGCAATAATACCTATGATGATGTTTAGATGGTCAAATTTTTATGTAATAAGTAAGGAATGCATGAGGAATTGTGAGTTTAACGTACTATACCTTCCAATTTTTGACCTCAGTCAGCCTATTTGCAAGAACGCATCCTGCACTACCGCCACCAACGATAATAAAATCGTACACTTCATCTTCTTCTTTTTGCCTGTCACTTTTATTCGAAATTTTTCTGGAATCACTAAAATTTGTATCGTACGAGTGACCTAAATATTGAACCAAAAAAGTTAAGAAAGCTAATGTTGCCGGTTGACATGATGGTAATGAAGGATTTTCATTACAAAATCTTAGCGTATTTTCTAGTGACCATGCCATTTTGTAATGTTATTGGTACATGAATGACTGTCAAGCTATGCGACACCGGTAAGAGATCCTTATATTTAATCAAATTGTAAAAAGTTATCTTTCAATGTTGTCATAAAAGATAACGTACTGTACATAACAATGATTAATGTACGTTAATATTTTCGCAGATGTATTTTTGATAATAAAATTGATACTGTTTAAAATCGAATAAAATTGATACAGTTTATTACAAAGAAAAATACGTATCGAAAACTAAAACATTAATGATATTTTTAATGATAATTTTTTGTACACTGAGAAAAATGGATACTGCGCGCAAGAGGAATAATCTGCTAGTGAGATATCCACTTACGGCAAGATAAAATCTACTTGAAAGTAGTAATCGAGTTCTCCTTTCTAAATTATGGTTTTCTTGTTTCTGGCAGAAAAAATCTTCCTTCTAAACCAACATACGGCCAGCAAAAAGATTACGTGCTTATTGTAAAATGAAATCTTTTTACTACAAGTAGGTAGATAAATTCGAATAAAAGAGCGTTTGTCTTTAAAATTCAATTAATTTTCTGAAAGACAAAATTTTTTTCCTGTAAGTAGGTAAAGCTTATTCCATGAAGCAGTAACTAACTTCCCATCTAAAGAAAATTTAACTCCTTTCATAAGAACCTTATCAGGTGCAAATAGATAATAGCTCCGAGAGTTAATATTCTATACAAATCTTATACAATATATATTATATATTTAAACATAAACGTTTATAAACTAGCGCGGAATGTAGTAAGAACTTCGACTTTGTTTACATTGCGTAACATTGAAACTCACAGTACATATTTCCAAAATCTATAGATTTTATATTATATTATGAAGAATAGAAGTGGTCCCGTTAGTCTAATTTTCGTCACCAAACAGTGCATGTGCGTTAACCGCAAAAATGAAGAAACCGAAGACAATGGGCGAATTCTTAAAAGAAGCATTGCTTGATTCAAGTGTTAGTGATGTGTTAAGGGGTAATTTACTCTTTTTATCATTAATTTTTATAGATTTTATTTAAAATAATTTTTTAGATGCCGATATAGACATTCATAGTCTATTTGACAAGACAGCCTCGGACTTCAAGGTGCTTAAAATTAAGTTATCTTCTCCAGTCGTGGCAAGAATACTGAAATCTATTCTGCGCTATGAAACACCAAGCTTAAGTAAAAACAATCATGAAAAAGCAGTAAAAATATTAATATCATTTTCAGTTAAAATATTGTTGATATTATTGCGTGTTTTATTTCGATTTTTTTTTATGATGTTTACAGACTACATCTAAGGAACAAGTAGGTGAAAGGATTTTTTTCTAAATGAACTGCAAGAATAAAGTAGAAATGAAGAAGATGAATTTGATTCCAACCAAAAATCCTTTTGCAGCTGGAGGATTCTGCGCCATGCGAGAATATAATTTTATCAAGAATAAATTAGTGTAATGATAAAAATGATAAAGTTTTTCAATGAAGTATATAAGTCAATCTTTTATGATAGATTTTGATTTCTATCGAATGGATTTCTTCTTATTGTCAGTATATGCCAAATATTTTCAGAAATACTTTAATCGCAGATTTAAAAGATTTCTATTTTAATTAAATGGGTTTCTTCTCGTAGCAAGTATATACTAAATTTTTACAGGATTAATCAAATAGCAGATTAAAGTATAATTCCTCTACGATCAAATTGCAATCTTCTTCAGTCAAATAAAATCGAAGAAAACAGATTTTATTCAAACGAAATTATTTTCTTCTTAATGCAAGTGGATTCTGCTTGCATCAAGTATCTATTTTTCTCAGTGTACGATTTCATTTATATTTGTAAATATCATTTGCAATTGTTATGAAATATGGGTTTGCAAGTATCTTCGTTGCGTAATTATTTTGCAAAAAAATGTATTTTGTAAAAAATCTGTCGATTTTGCTCAACATGATCGCATCGCAGTATCGACATACGTTCGTAGAATTCAACTTATTCTATTGCAGGTAGTTCTTGGGCTTGTATTACTTTTTCTTTTTCGTTTTCCTTATTAAGGCCGCTTAACGATCTATTAATGAGTAAGATGCAAGGTAATTAAGTTGTGAGCGAGTGAAATAGAAAGAAGAGTTGATTTTAGGAAAGCATCTGCTTTGATGACGAAAATTGCGTTTTATGAATCTGAATTAAGAGGCTTTCAATTAGGGCTTCTTATTCTTCTTTCGTAGTTTGTGCGTTTGATTGTACAACGATAAAAAGAACCTGATTTCGAGCTTGACTAGCTGCAGAATTTCAAGATGCTAATTTTTAGCTTGACTAGAAGTGCTCAAGTTTTCAAGGTGATTGTTGGGTACAAAGTATGTTTAACAAGAGTATTATTTGTACTTTGTTATGTCGACGAAAATTCAAGAATTTTAAATTCGCAAGCATTTTATGTTAAAGAAGGAAATGTAAAGTGTGTATTCCTGATCATGTAAATCTGTTCACTTGGTAAATGAATTAAAGGAAAAATAATCATTAAATTAACTATTTTAATGATTATTTAAATATTTCTTATACATATTGCAAGTATAGACGCTATAAACTACAAAAAGTATCCTTTGAAATCAAATAAAATGTTATAAATAAAAATATATAATAGCAATAAATGTTTAAGTGATGGGCTTTGCTACACTCTCCCCTATTAATCTTAACTAAAAAATAGAAAAAACATAAATGAATGAAAAAGAATGCTCGCAGTTTAAACATTCCCTCAAAAATAAAACAATAACAGTCAGCACTTCAGCAATAGGCATCGCGCGGATGGTTTAAATCAGTATGCGGATTGTGCAAAAAGTTTGCTCAAGAAACGCGGAGAAGTGCTGCAAGCTTGCAGGAAAGACGTTTTTAACCTGAGTCGCTCATATAGAAGGCTGAATTCGCCAGTGCGTATACACCCTCGGCAGCAGAGCTATCCAGAGTTATCCAGCAGAGATCCAGAGAGAAAGAGAGAGAGAGAGAGAGAGAGAGAGAGAGCATACGAGCTGTCATTAAAATGTTCCGCAAGATCGACTGCACCAACGAGCGCAGCAGGGGCGTGCGATTCCGTAATATCACCTCTCCACCCTAAATATATGTATATACATTTTTTGCCATTGTACCAGGACGTCGTACCTCCAGCTTCGTCTTTGCTTTGTTGTGGTCTGCGCTGGTATTTCTATGTGGATTCTGCAAGTCAAACGCATTTTTGCAACGGAGATTTTTTGGGTACTTTTTTCTATCTTTACTTTCGACTTAGACTCAAGTTACAGTATAAAATATAAAATTCAACTATATATATATATA
>UELV01000551.1:0-13419 GCA_900490015.1 Megastigmus stigmatizans
AAAATACGTCGGATATGATCTTTTTCAAATTTTTTCAAACCTTTTTTTTAGTTGAAAAAAAGCCTTGAAAAAGATGTTGAAAATTCGGGGTCTTGGTCGTTAATGGGTTAATGGGCACGATAACTGGCACACGATTGTAATATTCACTACTTTCAAAATTATAATTAGTTATTCATGAAAATATTATTTCTTAGTTTTAAATAAATTTTTTCTTGGATGGATTAAAAATACTTATTGGCTTTATTCAAAATTTGCTCGCTTCACTCGGGCGACAATATTCACCCTCGCCGAGATAATCTCCTTCACTCACTAGTTGGCTAAAGTACTATTTTGGATCTAGAATTTTTTTTCAGTGTAGTTATCTTCTAGTTACTGTATCTTAACCCTTTTTCTCACGGATTCATATATAGTATATAGTAATTCTGTATATTTTAGATGAGATATCTCGTCATGGTGTACAGGAGAGTTAAACGTAACACGAGAAGCCGAAGGGTTAATAACTACCGACTACTTAATACTTAAGCTTTCAATCTGGTTTGTGAACATACACCATAAAATTTGAAATCACATATTCAATTGATTATGTTACATTATATGTGTCACCTATATACCATGCAGTCATTTTAAATTATTCTTGATACAACAGTCCACTTATATTATACACCAGTTAAATTTTATGCACGATTTGGACTTTAACACACCCGATACTAATTTATGCTTCTGATACACATTTATGCACCTTGCACTTGTTTGCACGAGATACAACGCCCATGTGAAAAAAACTGTTTCATAATTTTTTCGATCCGATAGAGGGACGGAAACATTAGTGTTATTATTTTAATATAATAGAAGTAGTTTTATATAAGTACGAAGCTATTTGAGTGTTTGCATTAAAATTGTATTATCGTATACCTACACTGAATTTTAAATCATGAATATGCTTTTGCTAGTAGTGTTGAAGACGGCTGCAATCCCAAAAACTTTTTAGTGCGTAAGGGTACAGTTTCTCATCTCGCGGATCCAGGGCTGGATCCCATCCACTGGAAAGTTTTTCCATCAGTAAATTTATTTAAAATTTAAATAATTTCTATAATATAATAAATTTAATAAATTAAATAATATATACAATTCGTAATTATAAAAATATATAAAATGTAGAAAAGCCATTTATTCTCTAATAACGTACCCTTACTATATATAAAATAATAAAAATTGATGATTTAGCAGTCTTTATAATTCTTTATGAACTTCTTATACATTTTTATGTGTGTACTCTTTGTCAAATCTTGAATAACTCCTTATAAATTCTTGTAATGAGGTTTTGAACTACTTTAGACAAATCGGTATCATCAGACAAAGCATGTTTGGTTGAAGAATTAATTAGGAAGCCTTTAGGGGCACAGTCTGAGTAATATAATAAGTTAATGCTGATACCTGAGAACATTTTAAGTATTGTTTTTGAATTCTCTTTACCGTCTGAGTAACTTAATTAAATATTTAAATGATTGAATCACTTTATAGATTTGCAACAAATATTTTTTATGCCTATCGAGACGAAAGTACCACTTTCTCTCCCGGTGCCTGTTCGAGAATGTTGTATTTTCGTCCTCACTACAGGTAAAAAAAAATAGTATACGCTACTTGGAAGCAATTGGGTGTCAATTTACACGAGTTCTGGACTGTCCAAGTTTTTTCTCCCGTAGTGGTGTAATCTACTATATTTAACCCTCGACATTCCCACTTTGGTCAGATTAACTATATAGGCACAGCTCTTTACTTCTACTCTCAAATAAGAAATTATCTATTACTTAGCTCATTGCACTTTTTCTCTTAAAGATTCCTTATAAAATTAACTGTTTGAATTTTTAGTTTGAAATATAAAATATTTGTGCAGGTACTGATTTTTTGGAAAAAAATATAATATGTATCACTGCACAATTTTACTTATATAAAAATAAATGATCAATTCTAATTAAGTAAAGTTTTTTTTTTTTCAAATATACTTATATGAAATACATAACTTATAAATAAATGAGTTGAGAAAACATATATAAAAATAATTCAAGAAATGTTCAAAAAAAATTAATAAATAATTTTCAAATTTCGCAGTTATTATTAAAATTTTTAATATATTCTGTAGATTTTATATTAGCCTCCTACATTTAAGACTTATAATAAAAATCTAGTTTTGTATATGTATAATTTTTGTTTCATAAAAAAAATCTAGTTTTTATAAATAATATGCACAATTTATTTGTGAATCACTTTAAAATTGGAAAATTAGTTTACAATTTTCATGTTACAAAAACTTATGAAATCAATTTTCTTATTTTTTCAAATAAAATCGCGTTTATAGTAAAACGTACCTATTTTATATATTCTTGACCATAATAGTGCTTTTTCTATTCTATTAGAAGAAATGCTTAAAAATACATATTTAAGGTAGTAGTCGACCACAGCTTGCACATGCGCAGTACAGATATAGAAAAGTTCTGCGTGTTGTACATTCACACACGCATACGAATCCCATGCGTGAGTACGTTAAAAAAACTAAACATTTTTCACGAGAAATAAAAGATAAAAATGAATCAATTAAGAGAATATAAAAAAATTATAAAAACATTACAATGAAATTGTAACTATTTATTTAAAAATCACTATTGAAAATTAAAAAAAAAAGCACTAAAATGTGCATAAGAAAATTGTCAGTTTTTAACTACAAGTCATTTTTATAAATATAAAAGAGTTATAAAAAATTATAAAAAAGATATAGTAATATAAAATAAAAAATACAATAAAATTGTAATTATTTAAGAAAAAAATCCATTTTTATAAAACAATGCTTAAAAAATATAGGAATAGTTTCAATAAAAATGTTATATCTTGATTACAAAGTCTTCTTAATGCTTCATTAATGAATATAAATAAAAATTTATTGTTTAAAACTGACCAGTCGACATGGCGTCTGGCTTCAGCAAACTAGATTTAGTCGAAATTCTAATATTTACATCAAGATTATTAAATAACTGTACCACTGAGCATTCTCATTCGGAATTATTATATGTATTATATTATTTTACATAGACTGTTAGTTTTTTGTTAAGATCACTGTCTAATTATTAACTAATTAATATAAATGTGACTTGGAGTGTGCTTCCAGTGAGCTAAATATCACAACTTTGAAACGTTTTATCTTCATTTCGGTACCGATGAGCATTCTACAAGTTTAAGGTAGTTTTTAGTACCAAATTAATATAGGTAGTAACGAGTACGTATACAAAATTCTGGATGGATTGATCACTTCGTTTATGTAATAGTCTCAGTCTAAATTTACAAATTTACTACATTCTAACATTGGAGTAATAGTGACGGCACGTGAAAAACATCTTTCTTTGGTTGTTGTAAGAGAACGAGTATTGATAAATATTTGAAATTTAATACGAAACAAGCGTAAAATATAATAAAACACCTGAATTTTTATTTTGGAATTTTTGACTACCTTATTACGGAATAATATCATTCTAAATATCATCTTATTATCATTTTTTCGAGGACTATCTTAAATTGTAGGTAATTAAAAGTTCATTCAAATGCATATTCTAAATTATTTAAATATTAAACTTACAATACGAAAAAAACTAGAAAACTAAATATTAAAAACTCATTTTCTTAAGTAAAAAAATAAAATTGATGAATTTTAAAAATTATTTTTAGTCGACATCCCATAAAAAGGAATAAAATAAATTTTTAAATTCTAAAATCGGTTTATCCTATTTCGAGATACTGAAGGGGCCTTACGCACACATACACAGACACGGAAAAATTTTTGTAAAAAAAATGAATAGAAGAAACAAATAAAAATACTTTTTTCTCAGTGGTAGCAATTTAGTTCGAAATATGTCCCTTTTCAGTACCTAAAAGTTTTTTTATTAATTGTTAGTTTTTAGAAATATGTCATTTTGATCAATTATTTAAATTCTCATTTTTTTCAACAATCATATATCTTTCGATCCGATCAGGCAAAAAACTTTTCTCATCATTTTTTGGACACCCAAATTGAATTAAATAACTTTTATTTAATAAAGTTAATAGATATATATATATATAAAATCACGTACGCAAAGCAAATTGGTATATACCTAATAATCATATAAATACGATATAAAGAATACAATTAATAAATATATATATATATATATATACGTATAAAGACCACAAATGAATGTGATGTTGAATGTTTAAATCAATAAACATTCACGTAAAATTATTCTCAACATAATAAGTCTGAATTTTTTCACATTCCTGTATTCTCTTGTAAAATTTCAGCATGGTCAGCACTGTGAAAAATATAATGTACTACATTAAGTAACGTTTTTCTAAGAACCATATGTCCTTTTATTTCAAGGCCAACAAGCAAGGTAGCGTGGTTACATAGAGCGAGGGGGAATTCAGAAACCCAAAAACTCGCAGGTCACTTTATGCCGTGCCAGGTGCACGATCCTGATCGTAAACCTTCTAGCTGGTTACATTGTTATCTTCCGGCTAAGTATTCCACCATTCGCACTGCTATGCACGTATTATATTTTTCCATGGAAACTGGACATTTACCACCAGGCTACATTTTCACTTACAATGAAACTCGGCCGTTCTCGGAATAAGGTAAAAGGTAGGTCCCCGCTGTTGTCGCATTCAATTCATGAATAC
The DNA here is from genome assembly GCA_900490015.1 of Megastigmus stigmatizans. Taxonomy (NCBI): domain Eukaryota; kingdom Metazoa; phylum Arthropoda; class Insecta; order Hymenoptera; family Megastigmidae; genus Megastigmus; species Megastigmus stigmatizans. The sequence continues at coordinate 4,705 of UELV01000551.1, forward strand.
TAGAGGATTTTCTGTACGTTTATTTTCTCTATTCGGATTATCCGACGGAAAGGAAACTGTCATTATAATATTAGAAATGTCAACTAGAGATTTCTTTCAGTTTCACAGGTAGTGTTCGAACACCTGCTTCAAAAATTATTAGAAAAATTTCGAATGTTGAAATTATAGATATTAAATATTTAGAACTAATGATCACTGATTACTCATTGATCATGAATTGATAATACGATTTAAGGAGACTCTATCAGTTTCAGAATTAACAGACAGTTTGTTATTAACCTTTGTATATTGCCGGGTAGAATAATGTGCCTAAAATACGCAGTTAAAACTTTAAGTCTATTCAGACTAGTTTAAAAAATGTCAACAAACACATGTTTGTAACTTTTAACATAGAGCCTTATGAGAATCAACAATTTCGACACTCTTAAGTTAGAAATTTCATATTAATAAAAAACAGTTTGAGATAAAATAATTTTTCCACATAAATAAATGTTTGATGTAATATTTGCAACTAAATTACAATCGATTGATGGGCTACGGAAATAAGAACAAATTAATAAATGCATATTTGCATTTTCATGACTACCTTGATTTGACAAACACTTATTTAAACATATAATAGTACAATAATGCGGCATTAGCAAACATGTAGTGGTATGATGAGTGTGTTTAAACAGAGCATTGTTCGCCTTGTGCTTAACTCACTATGTACCGATAGAACCTCCGTAAGTCACATCGCGACTGGTGTTGTTAAATTAACAACTATTGAAATAAAATTTAAATTTCCTTAGTAAAATTAAATTAAAAACATTTTTGATCTCTGCTCTAGGTACTTCCCTCTGTCTGAACAAATTTTGAAAGATTCAAAACATTTGAAAATCTAAGATTAAAAACTATACCTATAGCTATCGACATGTATAGATATATCTCTTGAGTAATTTAAATTTTGTTTGGGCAGGTGTAAGTACCACAGGGTGTACAATCGGTATTGAATATAGATGCCTTAAACTTTCTAATTATAAAAGCATTTGCAAATTTGGAAATTGCATTTTCTGTAACATATTATTGTAGAGAACTTTTTGATAAATTTTATCGTATTGTAACGTAAATGAGTCAGTAAGTAACGAGTATTGGTAAACGATGACATTCTTTAATTATAATATTAAAACGGTTTTCATACTAAGATGTAGTGTACCGTGTCGAAAGAGAATTTAATTTTCTATTTATTACTATTTTTTAATCCATAATTTTTGTCATTTGAAACGAGAAATAAATAAAAATATATATAGTGTTAATGTACGAGTACCTAACCATCCCGAAAATTCACGGCTCAATACGAACTTTTGTTATTGCCCCAATAAAACCAAACGATTTTCGCTTAATGCTGATACAAATGCTACCAGTTTTAAACCAAATCTTGATTTTTACGGGAAATATATACTGATAAATATGTTCTGATATTATTGTAACCTCAATTCATAGGCACATAACATCCATAGCAACGTTGATTGTAATTTCACAAAAATACATATGTAATATAGTTAGGCTATGATTCAAGTGCTATAAAGTTTTTAACTGCGTAAAGTAAAACAAACTTTGTAGGTAAATAAATTAAAAATAACTAAATTCATACGTGGTTAAGTATTCGGTAATTCAGTATTTTCGTGTACGAGTAATAACTATATATTTATTTCCAGAAAAAAATATATTTTCAATACACAAACTTTCATTATACCGCTTGAATGCGACGTTGTCTAGTCGCAGCAGTATAATGCAACTAACCCACAAAGTCAGTAAAATCTTTCAATCGTCAATTTTATCCATAACTTTACAACCAGCCATCGAGTATTTTTAAAGTCAATAAATGATTATTGAACATTTATCTTTCAGTACAAAAATTTTCAACTAAAACGTTATGTTAATAATTGCTTCGTTTTTTTAATAAAGATCAGAAGCATGGTTTCCCATAAGAACCCGTGTTAAATACGTCAAAATGAAAATATTATTATTTAGCTTAAAAACTAACCATTCCTTCAAAAATTTAACTCAGACCTTATAATGCATATATTTAACTGCAGACAAAATTTATGTTCATCGTTAAAAGAAATTTTGAATATATTAGCTGAATGTTAGCAGATTATGTTTTAATAATTTTTATTCGATTAAGGACAATATTTTGTTTTGAACTCAAAATTTGAAGAAGTGATGGTCGATATAATCTTTCAAAATTTTAATATTGATCTTAGAAATTGAAAAATCTCAGCTGTATATTTAATTTATTAGTAGTTGAGTTTAGAAATGAATAATTAAATTTTCTAGAGAAATGGTGAGATGTAAAAGCATAGATTTTTGTAACAGTATATACCTAATCACTTACAGGTATAAATCGATATATTCGTAAATATTGTAGAAGAACGGAGATGCTTATAATATCTATAACGATAACCCTCTTTACAGTAGATCAAAATTGATTTTTATTTAATTACATTTTCGTCATTTTCGTTTTTTACAATTTTTTTCTACTCTTTACAAATTTTACAAATTCTACAAACTTTTTACAAATTCTAAAGAGTCTAAAGTAGGTTAGCTACGAATATGTATCTTAATGTATAACCTCTCAAAATGTAGGTAATTAAAAGGTGATAAATTCATCTTTCAGATTTAAAACTTTTTGAAAAAAAACATTAAAATAGTAAAAAAACTAAATTATAAAAATCTATTTTTCATCATACAACAAAAGAAAAGCATCAAATAAAAGCATAGTAGATTATGCCACTAGGTAGGAAAAAACTTGGAGAGTCCAGAACACGTGTAAAATGACACCCCAAGATGAGACAGTACAAACTTTTTCGTAGTTAATCCTGCGCAAAAGAAATGGGTAAGTGCTTTCAGTAAAAATGGTTAAAATTTTAAAGAAATTGGGGTTTATTTGATGTTAATCAAAAGTCACGTAGGAAATTCAATTGAAACTTGGTTTGTTTTTGAGATAAAGACGGGTGGACATTTGCTTATAAATCTTACAGTATATTTTTATATAATCCTTCAATCCTTACCCAGTTAAAAAGATGCAGCTGAATTTTGCAGGTGCTGTTTGGTTTAATAACCGGCAAACTGGGGAATAAGCTTTAAAATATTGATATCATTAATATTTTAATTTAATTATCAATAAATCCTAAATTTAAATATAAAAACTTAATTCCTCAGTTTGGTTATCATCCGCGTACATGTAGTGGCTGATCTCAAGTGGGAGATCATAGTATGAGTAAAAAAATGTATCGAGGAGTATAAGGGTGGGTAAATAGATGAGAAAGATAAGATGGTAGTTGCGTGAATATAATGTTTATTCAGTCACTGATGGTGCTCATTCGATGGTGTATAGCACTTTCATATCTAGCCTACACTATTTTATTTTTAATTGACGAATCGTATTATTGCGGTGTGTTACGATGTAGAATGCTATAGAGTGCCAGCGCTAGTGGTTGTGTAAGTATGTCCAGTTCAACATGTGTTAGCAGACGCGAGTTATAGATTAAGAAAATATCTTGGGTTCGTATAAAAAATTTAGGGATTCGATATTTTTGAATATAGACCTTCGGGATATGCCACTGAATATGGATCTTGTTGGATAAAATCTGGTGCAGATTGGTTGAAACCAATTTTTTTTAAACAAATTGCAAAAACTACTTTTTTTAACTGAATAATACATTTTTAGGTTTTTTGGAACATTTTAAACAAAAAAAGGCCCCAGTCATATTTTCGAAAAGTTGACCGTTTCCGACCTATTAACAATTTAATGTATGAAAAATCGCAAAAATGGTCATTTTTAAAGCTGCTAAACTATATAAAAAATGAAATTTTTGAGTTAAAATATTTCTTGAATAATTTTGAGTTAAAATATGACTTAAATACTTTTTGAACATCCCTTAACAAAATCCTAAAGAGTAATTAAAGATGGTTTCATTCTAAAGCTTTTGTTTTCTAATTTTTGAATAAACATTTTTAAACAGCGCTCGGCCAGCTCACACGTCTATTTAGCAATTAAAAAGCAAAGCTTTAAAATGAAATCTAAAGCATAATAAATTGTAAAATCTAGCCATAATAAACGTATAATGCTAAATTTAAAAAAAAACTGGTAATAAATAAGAAAAATGTTCAAATTGATATGGAGTGTAAAAAAATTTGTTGGTTTTATTCTATTACGATAAAACTGATTTAAGGCAATATTTTTTTGTTTAATAAGGATGTATGTATGTATGTATGTTATCAATTTAACCGATTTTTTCTGAATCTTTGGGGACTCACTTATTATATTATAATTATATTATAATGGCTATACCCATTGAAAGACTTGGATTTGGCACACCATTTAAAAATCTCGAAAAAACGTTTCTTAGCTATAACTTGAAATAAATAAATTTTTATTAAAATATAAAAAGATGGAGTTCAAGAACTAAAAAAGAAACATCTTTTTTGTACAGTAAACTTTTCTCTAAAACCAATTCTTTTCATGATAAGAATGGAAAAACGTCCAAAACCGCTTAAATTGGCTAAAAATGGCCGCTTTTTTGGACAAAACAATAAAAAAATATTAATTTCACATAAAAGTGATAAACGCAAAAGTTGTAAAACACAATAAAACTTTTCTCTGTTGCACATTTTCTTGCTATGGACGATCCATTTTAAGATAACAGTGGAACCAGTTGTAGAGTCAGCAACTGATCTCGAACGCGAAGCGTGAACAATGACGGTCGTGCCTTATACGCAAAAAGTGAAACTTGCATCACGATAGCGCTAGAATGCTATCGGAGTAAGCTATGAGGTCTTAGTATTGCGCACTAGTTGTTTGCTATTATTTAATTTTACTTGCTTTTATTAACTTCAATTTGATATCGTATATTGTTATCTTTTTATTGACTTTTATTTGTGTTTATTTACAATAACTTATGCTACACGTGCAAAGGAATACTTGGATTTAAACAACATTAGTTAGGTCACGCTCTAATATTTTGTAAAGTGTTAATAACTTGTGTTAAGAGGAAGCCTGACGAGTTTTGTTGCGAGGTTTACGGTATCATATACTTTTTTCGCTCAATTTTCAATATTTTAACATTTTGGAAGTTCAGACCAATTCTGTGAACTACAAAGAATTGGCCTCATCTCGAAAAATGTTAAAATATTAAAAATTGAACAAAAAAAAATATGAAACTGTAATCGTCGACAACTATGCTCCTCCGGCTTCCCATTAAAAACAATTTTACGTCTCAATAGACGATCCGGTATTTTTTTGGATATACTATTTCCAGTCGTTTCTACATAAAACTTTACAAAATAGGATATTGTCTAATGTCGGTAAAAAAGGTCTATTATATTCCTTTAATATCTCGATTCTTACCTGTTAATTTAATTTTAGAATATATTGGAATATCATTTAACGCGTGTTAGTATTATTTGAAAACATTTTTCGCGACTGTAATCTAATATTTATTGCTACAATTTTTTATATTATTTAATGTCACTCTATTTATAGTTCCACTCAGTGCTAATCAATAACGGAGGTCTACGTTATGTTTATAAACAAAGTACATGTAATATTATATACGGAGTACGAAGCCCATCGCGCTGCCGACCTAGCCACCGGAGCCTCCACAAATTGTAATTATATAAAACTAACCAATGCCTGGTAGTAAATTCATTAAACGTTTTCGGTTACAACAGTAATTGTACTTAAGTAATAAGGTTTGTCTACTGACCAGATATTGAACATCAGATATTAAAAGTAAATGAAGTTGAGAAAACTAAACCAAATTTTTTTCTAAAACTAACCATACACAATAACGAACAATGATAGCATCATTTTTTACAAAATTTTCATATTCTTACATTGTCAGAAACACAAATTTTCATCTAATTAGTTGAAATGAATTTTTTAGTTTGTATGCTTCATTTATACGTTCAAAACCGCTGCTAACTGCCTCAGTATTTTGTATTTTCAACGAAACTCAATTTTTTTAATAATATATTTCAACATATAATTCAATAAATAAATCACCTTAATAATGTAGAGTCAAGTCAAAAATTTAATCAACTATAAGAGAAATTTCACTAATACCGTGCCGGCACCAGTTCGAACACTTTTATTCTTTTAAAAACATATTTTACATCCTAATTTTCATTTATAAAATTACTATTTCTGAAATTTAGAAGTAGATTTTGGTTGTCATAAAACGAGTACCGTGAGTGCAACTATACTAAATTTCTTTAAAAAAATCCAAAAATTTATTTTTACAAAAATGTTACCTTAATCTATTATACTCAACTTTGGACATAACCTTCACATTGGACAGAACGTTCACATAGCGACTTTATGTGAACGTTCTGAAAAAAATTACAAATATAGTGTTTTTGTCACTTAAAATTCTCTTCTTTCAAATACCGTCACCAGAATTAGTCCAGATGCCGAGTAAAAAATATTATAGCATATTTTTGAAAAAGATGAGTGATTTTTTGAGATTTTTTTTCATATGAGTAGCAAAAGGTTTTATTATTTAACATAGTTGTTGTCAAAATCGTGTTCTGACGGATGTTCTGGAAATTTTGTAAATAAACTGTTTATGATATTATCTATCAATGGTCAAATTTAGAAAGACTTTAACGGAACCGCAATCGATATATTAATAGTGAAAGTTTCCAATTTTTACACATGTCCCCTATACTAAAGTGCTGCGAATGTGATGTCCTCATCGATTGTAACAGAAACTTATCTGTTCGGATGATTTAAAAAACAAGCACAAGAAAGATGAGAGTATTAAGAATATTATAGTACAAATGTGGGAAGCCTAGCGGGGTAGTTTTCAAGTAATTATAATCAAAGGAGTATGACTTTAGTCGATTTACAGTGACATGATCATAGAGCAAGAGAGACAGAAGGAAAGGTAAAGATAAGGGAAAGCTACTCGGTACAGTATGTCCAAAAGTTCTCTCTCCCCCCTACCTCCACCAAACAAACGCACGCACGAGCAATCTGCTCGAGAGCAATACTGCTGTTTTCAATTACAACACGACAACTCCCTTAATCCGAAATTACGGAGTTTACTACTATTCATTATTTGAAGTACAATATCTTGGATTCTAATAAATGAAATAAAAAATGTTGATGAGGCTTTAAAGGGCAGGTACCAATAACAAACTTAATTTAACTAAACTCTTATGCCGAAATCGCAAATAAAATCCTAATAAATCCATTGACAAACATTTTTACGTTCTTTTGCATCATATTATATTACATATAATTATAGAAAAATATACTATTTATTTTTCTGAATAAACAGTGAATAAACACCGAATAAACACAATCAGTGACTGATGTATATGGTGTGTTTTTTTTAAACAAAGCCCATGTTACATTTTATAAAAGTGCTTGTATCAATTACAATCGAATTATAAGCTCCATTGCTCTGTCTACCGAGCTACCGTAGGCCTTGAAAATACCCTATAAAACATTATGTCCAACAGATTTTCATCTCTAGCTTGCATGGAAGTGACTTTAATTTAACTAATCTATAGAAAAATATCCAAATTGTTGAGTCGATATATTTGCCACTTTTAGATATACGGTTATGCTCGGGTTCAAGGTTTAATTAAATAATAGTCTATTATTTATAAAAAGAATTAAACAATATTTTTATTAAACAGTACAAACTAGTTACTAAACAACACGTTAGACACGATTGGTAGTATAAGAAACCCCAATTTTCTTATAGACTTCCAAAAATGAACTGACTTTGTTGGTTCTCTGGTTAAGGGGCTCCGATTCACATTTTTCAATTTATTCATTCATTTGTTTGTAGACTGTGATTCGACTGACATAACAGTATATAGTAAGCGGAGAAAACAAAAAATGTTGAATTTCGTTTTTATGACAACCTTGATAAAATTCTTTGAGTCCGTTTCTGTGTTAAGGTAGCTAGGGTTAATCCGACTTTCTAAGACATCAAAAATAATTTATAGAAAGATTCAGGAGGATTTACTGAATATATTTTATTAATATTGAGGCGAGTTATCGTGTAAAAATTAAAAATATTGTAAATTAAAGTTGAGGTATTTACGGGTATTTAACATTAGCCCTTATGAGACAGGCTCTCCGACAGATAGGAAGGGCAAGATTTTTGAATAGATAGCGGTCTAAGCCATTACTGAAAAACTAGATTTTAATAGATTGATATCTCAGCTTTCTAAAAATATAAAAATTATTGTAAGTTATCGTGTAAAATTAAAAGATATTTACTATCAAAGCAAGTAAAATCTTCTTTTCACAGGTTAATTTAGGAAGCAATAGAAATGAACAGAAAAAAATTATTTTCAAAAATGTTTTATTTTAATAAAATAATAAAGAATAGGATATTAAAACTAAATAAAAATTAAAGAAAAGATTTTTGATATACTTTTAATACGCTTATTTAAGTATTTAAAGCAATTTTTCGTTTAATCTCTCTACTGATTAGAGAGTACCCATAGAGCTACCTTAACTAAATATATATATTTAATTAAGGATTAGACCGTTATCTATTCAAAAATCTTGCCCTTCCTATCTGTCGGAGAGCCTGTCTCATAAGGGCTAATGTTAAATAGCCGTAAATACCTCAACTTTAATTTACAATATTTTTAATTCTAACACGATAACTCTCCTCAATATTAATAAAATATATTCAGTAAATC
>UELV01000553.1:0-22869 GCA_900490015.1 Megastigmus stigmatizans
ATATATATATATATATATGTGTGTGTACCAAAAGAGCGAAAATATAATTCAGTAACAATTAATATTCAGGCTTATAATCTTCCACCATTTTTTCCGCATTCTCCCAACAGAAATTAATCAAAACTCCCTAGCCGCACTTTATCAAGTATAATCGAGTCGGAAAAGTTTGCGTCACTAAACCGAGTGACAAAAATTGATGATCCTCGCAAAGATGAAAGTGCGCGAACAAAGAAGTCAAAGTGAACAAATTCTGGGGGCCGCGTATAAGTACATATCCTTATCTAAATAGGTAATCCATTCATCTGGGCAAGGACGCGATCTAAAGAACGACCCCGCGGACTTTACGCGGCAATGCTGCTGCTGCTGCTGCAGCTGCCGCAGTCCTTTCTTGATTAATGAGAAGAGTCGCATGCGTCTGATTATGCAAATCGGTTCACCGGAACACAGCGGCGATTTGCGTCAAACGCCAGACGTACACGCCATCGCGACAACAACGATAATACGACTTGCCACTTATTCCTATTATAATATCCATGCAGATAATATGAAATGTCCTTGTTGTATCGCTTTATTTCTTATTCTATGAGCCACGATTGTTTGTACCCTTCTTTGAGTCAAGAAAATACAGCGGCGTTATGAATGTTTTTAGTAGTGTAGAATATTTTGAGATTATCTATCAAACGTTTTCTGAAAGGAAAATTTGTGCGACCTTATTCCAGTGTATTACAGGGTCAGAGTTTTATTTACAAAACTTAGGCATATGAATCAAAATGCCGATGAAAGAAATGTATAAAAGGGATAGTTATAAATCTGAAATTGAAATACGACAACTGAAAGCAAAAAGTAATTGACAAAATAAATAGAGCTTAAATTATTCTATAAGAAGGCATAATCTTAGGACATCGAAATACCACGGCCGAAAATCATGTCGATTATTCATTACCGTACCGACAAGCTCAGACTCGCGCTATTTTTACTTATATATATATGCGCACATTAGCTCATCCAAATAATAAGACTTGTTATATTTCAACTAAGTTATTATGCTACCGATCATCGACCGTTAAGATTCGTTATGTAATCATATCTATAGGCTATACGTGAAGTTCATGGCCTCATCCGAGGCTGTTGATGTCGGCCAAAGAAAAAAATACCCGGCAATGCGCGCATCTGCCACGAGCCGACTGTCTTCCCATGTGATCTTTATCCGAGAAGGTTGCCCCGGCACAATCTGACTAACCCATATACTTATATATATATTAATCTGGCGATCGTCTTTGTGTAAGCCGCGATGTTTTTATTTTTCACGATTTTTCACGGGATTAATTGTATTGATCAAACTTGGCGCGTAGGTAATAGACCGGGCAAAATTGGCGGACTCGTGGAAGATGAATTCTACTGGAAAATTTTTTCATGATTACCTTCATTAGATCCCACAGAATAAGAAACTTCATGTTGCCACCGCGCAACTTTGTTACAATTTGTTTAAACAATTTTTTTTTAAACAAATTAGTAAAAGTGATTTTTTTAATCCAAAAAAAATATTTTTAGATTCATTGGACCATTCTGAACAAAAAAGATCCCTAGTCGTTTTGTCGTAGGATGCGTTGTTTTTGAGTAAAAAATTCCCAAAGTTTAAAAAAATCTGATTTGTCCGTTTTTTGGAGCCATGTATAGGTATGAAAAAAAAAACTTTCTTGTTTAGTTCACCATGGAAACATAAACATTGAAACTTCCTCTACAACTTCCTGTAAAGCAAATTTTAAAAAAATGAGTGGCAACATGGTATTTTGGAATAAACATATAGCGCGCGCGAGCGTATTATAGGAGCCTGTGCAGTGCAGTATATATAGATATACTGTCTCTATTGCGCTCGCGCTGGAGAGAGTTTATTGTTTATTGCAAAATAACATGTTGCCACTCAGTTTTTTAAAATTGGCTTGGGAGGAAGTTATAGAGGAAGGTTCAAAGTTTATGTTTCCGTGATGAACTAAATAAAAAAGTTTTTTTTTATACCTATACATGGCTCCGAAAAACGGGAAATCGCATTTTTTTAAACTTTGGGAATTTTTTACTCAAAAAGAACGCATCCTACGACAAAACGACTAAGGACCTTTTTTGTTCAAAATGGTCGAATGAATCTAAAAATATTTTTTACGGATCAAAAAAATCACTTTTACTAATTTGTTTAAAAAAAATTGTTTAAACAAATTGTAACCAAGTTGCGCGGTGGCAATATGAAGTTTCTTATTCTGTAGGATCTAATGAACGTAATTATGAATAAATTTTCCAGTAGAATTCATCTTCCACGGGTCCGTCAATTTTGCCCAGTCAATATAAGTTCAAGAACCTCGTTCAGCTTGCACGTGTACATACATATAGTATGAGTATACGTTGATATTTTTATTTCCTTTAGAGTAAACTGAAGTGGCTAGATATAGCTTAGAGTTGTGCGAGTGCTACGGTCTGGTCATGAATAAAATTTTGTTATTTTTTGGTTATCAAAGAGATCCCGATTTTTATCTGTAAATATTATTTCTCAATAATGTTATATCTTGTTTGCGTAACGGCAAAAATGCCATAATCACCGTAATAAGCGTCAAACTTATCACGAACAAGTTAATAATTTCTCAAATTGTATAATTGCAAATCGATGATGGAATGTAGAGCATAATTTCATTAGATATTTTCTAATCTATAGATTTTTGTATCGCTTTATCAGAGTGCAATTTTTCACGCGACATTGCACACAAGTCGTTGAACCCAGTGATTCTTGGTTTGATAATTTTTTTATGTGGACTTTCTTATATAGTAATTTTTACCTGATTTTAATGATAACAAATATAGCCAAATCATTGTCCTGCCATTGATTAAAGTCGCACCCAATGAAATATTGATACGAAAATGAAAATGTTGAATTGAAATGTTTTCGCCAGTCATTACGTGTAATTGAAGTCATATTTGACTGACAAACATATGCAACTTAATGATACAGGGTCAGTAAAATCTGAGTGCTGTGAAAACTCGTAACTTTTAATTTCACGGACCAAATTTTCTTGGTAATCAACTGCTGACTAAGACACTATTATATTTTTTTAAAACTTTTTTCCATCTACGGTATTAATGATACATTTTCAGAACTTTAAAATTCTCAAAAAATTAATTATTTCGTTATGTCGACTATTATTAAAAAGTATCCTGGTATTTTTTATCATAACAGTGATTTTCATGTTACAAAGTATCCTGTATTCTTAACTATTATAAAAAAAAAACTTTAGATTTTTAATTTTAAATTAAATTGAAAAAACTAGTTGCTCTAAATACATGCAAACAAATTTAAATATCGGTTCTTTCAAGAGCCAATATTATTTGATGTTTAAGACGACGTTTCAACAATCAATTTGTTATCTTTTTCAAGTCTTATTAATATCTTTAATTAATAAAATAATAAAATAATTAATTATCTTTAGTAACAAAACTATGGCTTACTTGTGTTTCTACATCAATTGATGTATGTCTTATAAATCTGGCAATTTCATTTTTAAATTTTATCACAAATATTAAAAAGTATATGGGACTGCACTTAGATACGAATCAGCAAGTAATAAAACATTAAAAGAAATCAGTCTAATGTTACTGTCACAATAGTTATCGTCGTCCATTGCCCTTACATTACTAATTATTGTCTTATAAATAGGTCTAATTCACAGTTTTGATGTTAAAAATAAAACTTAAAAAAGGCGATAAATTAATCACCGATCCGTCGAATTAATATAGTTATTCAAATGATATTTTAATTTGACGTAGATTTTATTTTAAACTTTTAACAGTTTTAAAAATCATTTAATTGCAATGTTGATGTATTCTATTAATCAATTGTAACAAATATTTGCACATACAAAAATTATTACTACAACAATTGAAATCAAAATATTTTAAATAAAAATATTAAACTATTTTGTACTTGTAATAAAATAAGATCGTCTGCACAATTTCAATAATCAAAACCCAGGCTGCTTTCATCCTCCCCATATTACAAAACCAAACCCCATAGTTCAACACAAAAAAAAAAGAAGAAAAACTATACTCACTCTGCGTAGCCCACAAGGTACCATTCCTCAATTCCTCGATATATCTGGTCAGCTGGTGCTTGCAAGCTCCCTCGGGCAGAGTCTCGGAAGTGGCTACGACGAGTGGCGGTATAGGCACGCTCTCGTACCAAAACTTATCCTGGCTCTTCCTTTCGCTCCTGATCTCCTCGACTTTAACACTGTGCAGCTCGTCCGGGATGTCGCAGCGGCTCGAGTTCGACCAATCATGGCAATAATTGCCCGTACCATTTCTCGTGTTGTTGCCGAACTTCAATGGCCATCGGCGATCCGGCGACGACAGATTCTCGAGCCGCGAAAACGCCTGCGCCTCTATACTTATAACGATAAAAATCAACGCACTCAACGCGCTAATACCGATCTTCATTTTTTTTTTAATTTTGGGGCACTACCGGTCTATGATTTATCCTATTAAATCATCAAAATTCACTGCCGATCGCTCAGTAGAACGGATACCGATGTATGAAATGTAAAACCTTTGGTATCTCAGCGAGTAAGATGTATCGTAGAGCAGAGTTGTGCGGTAAAAGTGTTTCGGGAAAGAGGGCCCCACGAGATGTGTGTGCTCTCGGCGCAGCGTCGATTTGTCTATTCAGCCACGGAGGAATAGCTCTTGCGGCTTTATGATATTGACGCCCCACCACCGATGTCCTCGCACGCACACGTTCTTCTGCTGCTGCTGCTGCTGCTGCTGCTGCTGAGATATAGATTCGATCTTGTATACACTTTCGTGTGTGTGTGTGGATATAGATGTAAAAATGAGCGGTGGATAGTGTATATTAGGAGCAAATATCGATGCGTCCTTGGGTCGGTTGGAACTGGAAATGACTCGAGGGAAGATTTGCACGGGTATTTATAATAGGTGTGTACGTGATCTGGAGCCGTTTTGAATTTAGTACCTGGGTATAAGGTCTGGCTGTAAAGAGACGCATCTGGCCACAACTTGTCCGATAGGCATATAAACGGGCTTTCCAGGACTGCCAATTTCAAACAATGCTAATGTCGAACTATGGGTGATGGGCTTTTGATTACACGTTTTTACCTGTTGTATATATACTTGTTTCAACTGTCTAATCGGCTAATAATATACAGACAAATTAAGGGCCCCCTTTTTGTTTCCTAGTCACGTAGTCATTTAATTGCACATCACCATCATACACTTTTCACATTAGCTTTGTATTATATAGTTTCAAAATATATTTTATTAGAATGTTTGTAATTTAAACGAAAATTACCTAGTACAGAGTATAGCTTAAAGATAAATTAAGGCTTTACCGAAAAGATCGAATACAAATTTTGTAATAGTATATTTTTGAACTTATTATAGAATTGAAATGCAATAGAAATTACCACATTCATCGAAAAACCAGTATTTTATTAAAGTTTACTATTGCTTATTGTCACTGCATCATAAGGCTGCATCAAATAAGAAATACCTTTGAGCGATAAAGGTATTTTTCTATCTTCATCCCATCTGGGTTGTTTCATCACAATTTTTATGCATCCTGTAATTTTTGCGAGTATATATAGGTAAAATTAGTAGTTAAAATTTTATAATATTTAGATGTTATGCAGTTAAAAGATATCAGCCAAATAAAAATTTGGAAGGCAAAGTCCTTTAATTATCCAAAAAAAATAATGAAATATAATCAATTAATAAAACTGTCCCGATATATTTTCCTTACGTACCGAATCACGTGACTTAATTACGAATTCTATTACGTTCATGTAACGCCTTTTTTCAATTGGTTATATATGAAATTATTATAAGCATTGATTAAAATTTTCTTTCTTGTGCGTCTCGATATAACTTCTCAAACTACCTAATTAGAACAAACGCTATAATAAGCCAAAAATTCTTCTTCAAAGACGATTCTTCGAAATGCAATAATTCTCACAGATTAGATTGTCTTAATGGGCCATTTTTAATACTATGCTATTGTCATTATGTAGATATAAAAATAATCGGCACTTTTATCATTCCGGCACCGTTGCAATATAAATCCAAGATGTAGGCCATTTTAACATATCTACATGCACACTGCAATCTGACAACTGAAAATGCCAAAGAGAGTCGTCTCGTAAACTTCATTCTGATTCCAATTGTCCAATATAGAGTCGGTGTATACGTGCGCCGAATGCTAATAGAATTCTATTGAATAGAAAATCGATTTGTACTTTGGTAAAATAACGATTTTCAAGCTGTTTTATAAAAATTGTATATTTTCTTTTTGCTGATTAAGCGTCTTCTTACTGTTTGGTTATCGACAAGTTCAATTTTCTTTTTACTCTAATTTTTTTGGTTGTTTTCAATTTTAACAAATACGCGTGTTTGTAAGTGTCTTTTTACTTTATTTGTCAATTAACAGAAAATTAGGGCATTATAAATACTTTAATTATTTGTGTTTTTATGCTCAATTAAGATTGAATTATGTTGGGCTATAATTGCATTTTTTTTTTGCTGGTTTCAACTTCTATAATTATCTTTTTTTTTCTTGTACGACGCTAAAGTCGTTAGTAAAATAAAAATGTACACGAGCTTTACAAAAAGAACTGCTCTATACAATAAATGAAAGAGCAGTTGACGCTTAATTTTAAATTTGCATGTCAGTGCTTCTACTCTATTCTACATAATTCACTTGTCGGCTCGCTCATACTTGATGAAATTAGACGTTCATTTGAAGTATCGCTAAAATTACGTTTAAAAAAATTTGTGATATATGATGTAACAAGCGAGTGAATGGAGAAATAAGCATTTTCAAAACATTTTTTAACGTCACCGATGTCTGCTCGTTGACGTCCATGCGGTTTAAATAACGAGAAAATAGCTGCGTTTTTTTCAGCATTGATTTTCCAATGTCGTTTTTTCTTCGTTCCATTGATTTTTCCCCTACCTTTTATGAATCAATTTACGTGTTTATTTTTCTAAGGTCCAAGTGAATGTTTGAATAAATAAATCAAACGGTGAAGCGGCCTTAGCATATGGCAAAGACTAACTTTCCTTATAAAACGTGCAAAAACGTCTGTTGAAGTCATTGAACTGCATCGACTGCATGGAAAAAAACTCGATTTCTTCTATAGCGCTTAGTGACAGCATTGAGATCAAATATTTTTTAGCAAACTCTGCAGTCCTGATGGATTTAATGGTATCTTGGTTTAATGGAATGACCAGCCTCTCATATTCCAGGATTCTTCCGCTGTATTTTTTTTTAGGCCTTTGCGTCAAAGCACGCGATGCGTTGTTCGATCGGCGTTTTTTATCCCTTTTATGCATGCATTATGTGCATCGGTTTCGGAAAAAGTTTGCATATTTGGCATATCCATTTTTTTGTGTTGAAAAATGCAAGTATATGAGTGAATAATTATTCCCGATTTCATCTACCTATTTTAAAATGTTATTTGAATTAAAAGATAGTGAGCCGGTGATTTTCCAAACTAATTGCATAAACATTCAGCAAATTATACAAAGTAAAAATTTATGTATTGACTAAAAAAAACTAGGAAATATATAATGAATAGAATAATCACTGGTTGTAAAATGCATTAACTACCCCGAAAGTAGAGTAAGATACGATTCTTTTATCATTCTTTTAATCGTTTGTATATTTTTCTTATTGTAAAATAATTCTAAGACTGAGAATTAGTTTTAGTTTAAATTACGTGAAAATTAATGTTCTACACATTGTTTTAAAAATCTACATATACTTTTCACTGTCTCAAATAGGATTGGTGTACGTGAAAATGTTTAAGTACCTAAAAATTCTATAAATTGTCTTAAAAATTTAGATTTTCTAATCTTTGATAGAATTGGTGTACGAGACAAGGGCTTAAGAGGAAATTAGAGCCAGAATCTCGTGCATCAGTAATCAATTTACACAAAAATAAAACAATAACCACGCCAAAACCACCTGGAGCGCTATACGGAGGACGACGCGCAGGTCTGTCTTCGGTGGCATTAATATATTGTGCATCGAGTAGAAATAGTAGACCCCCCAGGCAGTTCACATCAGGTAGAAGGGCATTTTTCATATTCTTATTGGCAATGCCTGTACAGAATGTGGGAGTTTCCTTCTCCGACCTTCCATTAATTAACTACCTGAACAAGTCCACTAACACCTATTCAGAATTATGTCCTTATACTTTCTGTTTACAAATAATGCATCTTTTGTAAATATCTATCCTTTGATTTACGACTACGATTTAATTATAGTAAGCGATTGGCGCAAGTATTATCAACGACATATTTTTTTACTCGATTCAAAGTTTATGACGTCTGCCAATTTCGTTTTCTTCTTCGTGACTCTTCGAGCAGATAATTATGACTCAAGCTGATTTATTGAATTTTCATTATTTTTCACTTTGTTTATCCCCAGTTCATCCAAAAAGTTCCATGTAGATTTCTTCCGAATTTAAAAAGTACAGTTATAAGTCAAACGCAAATTTTTGTACACCTAATTATTACACTATTTATGCAAGTTCTATGTCGGTACAAGTTTTTTGTCTCTCGGTAGAGACAAAAAAAAATATTGTATGATTACATAAGATTATTATATACGGTATAGAAATATAATGTTATCCTTTAATTCTGTAATATTTATTGATAATTATTTTAATGTTTTTTTTTATTTATCACTTGAATAAATTATTCTAATAATATACTGTAAAAATGGACATTATACCTACTGCATTAATCTTATACCTCGTACAAATAAAAAATTAATTTTCTATGGATGAATGTGTATAAATTATATTTTATCTCGACTTCTACGGGACTATAATAATTTCTATCCGGCATATATTACAGTAATGATGCATATAAGACTGGTTTGTCCTTTATAAATTGATCTATCAAATCAAAATTATGAGTTTCATTTTGATTATATGTTTTACGCATTATTATGAGTTTGATTATTCTCAAAAATACTCTTTTTGAGAATAACAATCAAAATCATAAAAATACATGTAGTTATCGCGTGGATCCTTGATAAATAATATCTACTGCATATTCTTCTGAGAATGAAATTTAAAATATTATTTAATTAATGCTTTGCAGGTTATTCGCTATTATTTAATTCTCAATGATTTAAAAATTCATACTGAATTATATACTAAAACCTTCTCACAGAATGCTAAAACTTTTGTTAATTTAAAAGAAATAGATAAATTTAATAGGTTCAGAAATGTTCATTGTCAAATTGTTTTAGTTTATAACGAACAGGTTCTGGCGTCCTTGCCTAAGAATTTTACTGAATCTGTGATGCATCTATATAGATATTCATCGGCCGCAATATACTTATATTGTGAGCTATATCATTAGTGGCAAGGTTTTTAAAGCATTCTGGTAAAACATACAAGTAGATCAGTAATAACTAGTTTTCTTGATTATGAAAAACACAAAGGTATTTTTCAATCTCTATTTGAACAAAATTATAATTTGTGGAGA
The DNA here is from genome assembly GCA_900490015.1 of Megastigmus stigmatizans. Lineage (NCBI taxonomy): Eukaryota > Metazoa > Arthropoda > Insecta > Hymenoptera > Megastigmidae > Megastigmus > Megastigmus stigmatizans. The sequence goes on from UELV01000553.1 coordinate 9,553, forward strand.
ACATTTTGGGAAGTTGCCCAACAAAGCCGTTCGTACTAGGCGCACGGTGTGCTCGTACGCCATGCAGACACTATGCTCACATCATGCCACCTTCTGTCGGGTGCTCCCGCCGTGTCTTCAAAATGCTTACATTATGTTACCGCGTGTCGCTCAAAATTTTAAACTCGTTTTCACGATTCAGACACACCGTGCTAGCATGAGGTGCTTCCATAATGCAATCATTTTGTGTTCATTGATTTAAAAAGGTTATAATGTTCGCAAAATGGCTACATTTTGGAAGCACGGTATACTAAATGGGTGAGTTGTTGGGTGTGCACCGGCCGCTCCGGGCTCCCTCTCTCAGGAAATTGCGCCTTTCATTTAACCAAGTCGCCATCTTGACAAAACAATTATCAGTCGGACTCCGGATAGCGCACAAGGTAGTGTGTTGTTGAGGTCAAAACTATTTATTTACATTATTTGACAATAATAAGTGCCATTTCGCGTGTGTGTTCAATCGCTATCTTTAGCCCTTAGGATGAGGCTACCTTCGAGTACGAAATCTCGAAAAAAGGTTTTGTTATGCAGTGTGTAACAGTGATAAATGTAACTTGTAACTTAACCTCTATTGCACTCGGGACGTACCCATAAACGTAAACACACTCGACGAAAGCAACTCATTTTTTAATTTTGTAAATATTTTGGAACAAAAAAACAAAGAATGGCAGACTCTGACGAGGACAATGACAGAGAGTTCGAAGCGGAGATGAACCTGGCTGGCTTCATGTTTGGTAACATCGATGAAAATGGTCAGCTTGAAGATGATATTCTTGACTCTAATGCCAAGCAACACCTGGCTTCGCTATGTCAGCTGGGTCTTGGCTCACTTCTGCATGAAATGATGTCAGAAGAGGCGAGCGGTGTTAAAAAGGGACCAGAAAATTCCATAAAAAATGAGAATGGCAAAGATCCATTGGAAAATGGAGAACTTTCGGATGAAAAGGATGAAAAAGATATAGATTATCTTCTGAAAGATCCTACTGCTCTTGACTTTTCAGACATCAATGAGCTAGCAGACGACTGTAATGAAGAAACTATGGGTGAATATTAACAGACAATTTATCAAAATACAAAAGTAATAATTTAACGAGTTGACTGTGGCTAACATACAAGCCTGTTTACTTTCATTTTTGTACAGTTATCACAAATGTTTTATTTAAAAAATACTTGTTTAAATTATAATAAAGCTCAAGAGAGCACTAAAAATGAATTTGTAAAGTTTTTTTGTTTATATTAAATTTTTTAATAATAACTTACAAATATATTAAGAATTGATGAGCTATAAAGAGCTCATGTTGCAGTTGACCTGTTAATAATACATATTTACTTAATGCTTAATATCAATGCCTTATACTAAAAAAAAAATTTTTTTTCAGAAGCTACACATACAGTTAAAACTGAAAAAGAAACTGGTTATGATGCAGACGATGAAGATATAGAACATAAGCCAGATACTGAATTAATGCCCCCACCTCCAATCCCAGATGAAAAAGAAGCACTTACACCCGAAGAAGCAGAAGCAGCTATGAAAAGAAAACTTGAAACTCCCCTTGCATCTATGTTACCATCGAAATATGCTAATGTTAATGTAACTGAACTATTTCCTGACTTTAGGCCAAACAAAGTTCTTAGATTTTCAAAATTATTTGGCCCTGGTAAACCTAGTAGTTTACCCCAAATTTGGAGGGGAGTCAAGAAAAGACGTAAGAGGAAACGTCATCAGGATATAAAAGATTCAGATTCTGGATCTGACCAAGACAACAGAAAGTCCAAATTCAAAGTAACTAAAACAGGCATATTTTTACACCAATAATTGATTTCTTTTTTACTATGAAGTTATTCATAAAATTAATATTTTAGGGATGGTTAATGAATTATGCACCAGAACCAACTCCAGAACAGCTATGTGAAGATGATGAAAATAAATTGTTAATGCCAGTAGAAGACAAAGAAACAGCAGGAAAAAGTGGTGAAACAGGAGAAAATGGTGATATGGGTCCAAAGGTTGCAGACTGGCGATTTGGACCAGCACAAATTTGGTACGATATTCTTGAAGTACCTGAAACAGGAGATGGTTTTAATTATGGATTTAAACAAGCTGAAAAGGTGATTTATTTGATTACATATTTTTGTTTTAATAAAATATTTTATTCTTTTTTATGATAAATTTTATTTTCATATTCTATTTGCAGACTGAAGTAGAAAAACCAGATATGAATGACTGTGCTGAAGATGCCTTCTTAATGGTTTCTCAATTGCACTGGGAAGATGAAGTTATATGGAATGGCGATGATATTAAACATAAGGTAAATTCAAATAGTTACATTATTTTTTATGGTATTATGTATTAAAGAAGTTCAATTTTAAAATAAAAAAGAACAATGATATACTATTAGAAAGAATAATAGTATACTATTTAAAGTATACTATTTATGTATGTAACGAAAGTGACATGTATCTTGAAAATTATGTGTCTATCTCATTTTACATGATTCATGATGATAAGAAAGTTAAAAATGCAAACAAATAAAATATCAATATAAACATTAAAATTTGTAAAAGTTGATTTTCAGTAAGGTTAATGAAAACATTAAATTATCCTTTTCATATTTTTTCTGTTTAGGCAAGACATAAAATGAATTCTAAAAATAATGCTGCGGGTTGGGTGCCATCAAGCGATAATAGGACAGCCCAAGCCTTCAGTCAACCTGGCAAAGGAGTACCAGTTCCTGTTACTTCAAATGTCAGACTACCGACCTCACAGATTTCTACGCCAATGCACATGCAATCACAAAAAAATAAAATGTAAGTTACAGATTTAGCATTGCTCATAAAAAATAGATTGACTATTAGATGAAATTTTAAAATTTTCAAACTATATTTTTGTATAATGTAAATGTCATTTACATTTACTTATTTGTAAAAACAGTTAAATAATTTTACACATTTTTACAGTAATGAAATGATAATGAAAATAATAGTCAAATGAAGCCTTCCCATGTAAATAATTTAATTTTAAATATTTATAACTTGCTCCTACAGTAAAGCAGTAATAGTCAATAAATTTTATATGTTGAATAAAATAGTTCTACTCTTACATTAATAGCAATAATCTAGTCATAACCAATTTAGTTGCCTTATAAACTCTGAATTACAGTCAACAATTGAAAATATAATGCATTACCATAAGATTATTATGCTAATGAATTGATTTTATTCAATTTCATATTTATAACATACATATAATTAATTCCAAAAAAAGATATAAGATTTATTTAATCTACTTCCTTCAAAACCAATTTATTGTTTTATCTAAAAATAAAAATTATTTTAACCCACCGTGATTTTTCAGTTTGAAAGGACAACAGCAGCATTCGGAATATCACGATGATACGTGGTATTCCATTTTCCCAGTCGAAAATGAGGAACTTGTTTATGGTCTTTGGGAAGAAGAAATCATCTGGGATGCTGAAAACATGAAGAAGATACCGAAACCAAAGATATTAACTCTGGATCCAAATGATGAGAATATAATTCTTGGCATACCCGATGATATTGATCCAGCATTGCTGCATAAAGACAATGGGCCTCAGCCAAAAGTAAAAATACCTCACCCCCACGTTAAAAAAAGCAAATTACTGTTAGGTAAAGCTGGCGTAATCAATGTGCTTGAGGAGGATGCACCACCACCGCCACCGAAATCGCCTGATAGAGATCCATTCAACATATCGAATGACACGTTAGTTACTTATGGTTTATTATTTAAAATACAATCCTTTTTATATTTAAATTTGCATAAACTCAAAATAAACATTTTCTTATAGATATTATCTACCGAGATCTTCAGAAACAACATTAAGGCTCAAAGTTGGCGGTGGTAATTTAATTCAGCACAGTACTCCGGTCGTTGAATTACGTTCACCGTTCGTTCAGACTCACATGGGACAGATGCGTTTGAGGAATTTCCACAGGCCGCCGATTAAACGATACAGTTACGGTCCTTTGTCACAACCAATTCCTCATGGAGTTCTACCTTTAGTAAAACACATAAAGAAAAAGTCAAAGGTAAGAGGCAGAAGAATTACTTAAATTTTGTACAATCGAGAAAAGTATGCTACTTTCTCTTGAAACATCACTTTTTCTATTTAATATTCAATGCGCTTACAATTCTTTTTAATTATTTTAGTCGCGAGAACAAGAACGAATAGCGTCAGGCGGTGGCGACGTCTTTTTCATGCGTACAGCCGAGGATTTGACTGGCAGAGATGGAGAGCTGGTTCTCATTGAATTTTCAGAGGAACATCCACCCTTAATGAACCAAGTTGGCATGTGTTCTAAAGTAAAGAACTATTACAAACGGAAAGCAGGAAAAGATCAGGGTCCACCCAAGTACAAGTACGGCGAAACAGCGTACGCGCATACTAGTCCGTTCCTCGGTATACTCACACCAGGTCAAAGTATACAAGCTGTAGAAAACAATATGTACAGAGCGCCAGTTTATGAGCATACGGTACCGCAAACGGATTTCTTGGTTATCAGGTCGAGGTGAGCGTTTCACCGTACAGTTCTTCATTTTTCCTCTTTAGGCTATATAAGATTTAAAAAAGTACAGTGATTGATAGTCGGCTATACTTTGTTACAGGCAACAATATTATATTCGAGAAATAGATGCTCTTTTCGTAGCTGGACAAGAGTGTCCGCTTTATGAGGTACCAGGTCCAAATTCAAAGAGAGCAAATAACTTTGTAAGAGACTTTCTTCAAGTCTTTATATACAGGTTATTTTGGAAATCAAGAGATACTCCTCGTCGAATAAAAATGGACGATATCAAAAAAGCTTTCCCTTCGCATAGTGAAAGCAGCATTAGAAAACGTTTAAAACTCTGCGCAGACTTCAAAAGAACCGGTAAGTCATCTAAGATTATCAATTTGTGCATTATTCTTAAAAATTTATAGTAGAATTATTTTTCCTTTTATCTAAACTCAAAGAATAGGAACGAGTAAAAATACTGACGTTTCCCAAGATATTAATGCCACCAACATTTATTCCCAAACTGAAACTTAAAATTCTTTTCTAACCACGTTTAGGTATGGATTCAAACTGGTGGGTGATAAAGCCAGACTTCCGTCTGCCGACCGAGGAAGAAATCCGTGCTATGGTTTCCCCCGAGCAGTGCTGCGCGTACTTCAGTATGATAGCAGCGGAACAGCGACTGAAAGATGCAGGTTACGGTGAGAAATTCTTATTCACGCCGCAGGACGACGACGACGAGGAAATGCAGCTGAAAATGGACGACGAGGTCAAAGTTGCTCCGTGGAACACGACGCGCGCTTATATACAAGCGATGAAGGGCAAGTGTTTGCTCCAACTGGCCGGTCCTGCCGATCCTACAGGTTGCGGTGAGGGTTTCTCGTATGTCAGAGTACCGAATAAACCAACAATCAGTAAGGTAAGATCGAACTTTGTGACTTCTTATTCCCTTTAATTTCAGTAATGATTTTATATAGCTACTAAGATTTTTATTATGTAACGATACTCAAATCTTCATATAGTAAAATGTATACTGTATATAATAACATTTACGTCAAGAATGCTAAAGATGTTCGTATTAAATTAAAAATCCACTTAAAATGTGCAGGAGGAACAGGAAGCCCAGCCAAAACGCACAGTCACGGGTACCGACGCCGATTTGCGTCGTCTCTCGCTAAACAACGCTAAAGCCCTTCTACGTAAATTCGGTGTACCAGAAGAGGATATTAAGAAACTATCGCGTTGGGAGGTCATCGACGTAGTCCGTACACTGTCGACAGAGAAAGCCAAAGCAGGCGAGGAGGGTATGACGAAGTTTTCGCGTGGTAATCGGTTCTCGATAGCCGAGCACCAAGAGCGATACAAAGAGGAGTGCCAGCGTATCTTTGATTTACAAAATCGTGTGCTATCGTCTAACGAAGTCCTCAGTACGGACGAAGGTGAGAGTTCTGAAGAGGACAGTTCCGATATCGAGGAAATGGGTAAGAATATCGAGAACATGCTCAGCAACAAGAAGACAAGTACACAGCTGAGTCTAGAAAGGGAAGAGCAGCAAAGGCACGAGTTGAGGAAAATGCTTTTGAACGATTCACCAGGTTAGTTGATTTTTTTATCATTATAAATCTCTTAATTTGTAAGTGTAAGTAAATTAAGAGCGAAAATTTTACTAAATAAAAAATTGCGAATAAATAGGTACCTTGGACGACAAGAAGATGAAAGATAAGAAGAAGGACGACGAGGACGAGAACTCGGCGTCTAACTTCAATTCGCAGCCGGGTCGTGTCCTTAAGATTCATCGAACCTTCCGCAATCCAGAGGGCAAAGAATACTCACGCGTCGAACTCGTTCGCAAACCCGCAGTGATCGACACCTATCTGAAAATCCGTAACTCGAAGGACGACACGTTCATTAAGCAGTTCGTCACGCTAGACGAGGCCCAGAAGGAGGAGATGAAACGCGAGAAGCGCCGCATCCAAGAGCAGCTGCGCCGCATCAAGAGAAACCAGGAGCGCGAGCGAATGCTGGCTGGTGGCGCTGGACACAGCAGCATGAACAGCCTCGGTCTGGATCGCAATAGCCTCGGCGTCAACCTGAGCAACAGCAACCATTCGCAGAACAGCCAGCATAACTTCCCGTCCCAGAATCTGTTCGACCGTAGCGGAGCCTCGACGCCTGTCACCGCCACCTCTAACAGCAGCATACCACCCATAAGTAATTTCCCTTCCTCGAGCTTACAACAGCTCAATCCCTCCTCTTCTACTCCTAATCATCATAGCAAGCCTCATCACAAGGGCGAGCATTTGTCATCTCCTTCTAAACGTAAAAAATCCAAATTAAAACCAGATCTGAAGCTGAAGTGCGGCGCTTGTGGTAACGTCGGCCACATGAGGACCAACAAGGCTTGTCCGCTGTATCAGAACAGTATGGGCAACGCGGCACCAATGAACGTGGCAATGACCGAGGAACAGGAGGAGGAGATCGAGAAGCAGTTGACTTCGGATGACCAAGACCTGGTTAACGTGGACGGAACCAAAGTCAAGCTGTCGTCGAAACTGATCAAGGTGGGCTGTAGTATAAGCTGTCAGTTGCGAAATTGACGACATCTTAGAATGATCATTTTTTTTAATTTACTGGCTTAGAACGAAAGATTAATTGTTCATTTTTGTTGAAAAAAGCAGCACGCTGAGGAGATGAAACGGCGAACGTTGCTGCTAAAGGTGCCGAAGGATGCGGTATCGTCGCGAAAGCGAAAACGCGCTGTTGGTGATGACCACTGCGATTACCTCAAACGCTACCGAAGACCAGCGGGTGCGAATCGTCGACGAACCGATCCTGTGGTCGTACTGTCTACGATTCTCGAGAGCATTCTAAACGATATGAGGGATCTGCCCGATGTGCAGCCTTTCCTCTTCCCCGTCAATGCCAAGGTAAGGCACATCATCACTTTTTGTTTTCAAGTTTGGCAAAGAGGGAAAAAAATTGGAAGACAACGGTTACAAACACAAGATCTGGGCTGGTCAATTTTTCTCTCGAATGGCGTATACTATTTTTCCTCATACCAAAACCGAAAATATTTTCCGAATAAATTTATTTTAGGAACATCTAGATCTAAGTGTATCATTATTATTATTCTTACATTCTTTTGCAGGTGGTACCGGATTATCCACGCATCATAAACAGACCGATGGATCTGCAGACTATTCGTGAGAATCTGCGACAGAAAAAGTACCAGAGTCGAGAGGAATTCCTCGCTGACGTGAATCAGATCAAAGAAAACAGCTCACTGTACAATGGTCCGAAGAATCCTTTGACAGAAGCGGCCCAGCGTATGCTTGATTTTTGTGTCAGTCAAATTGCCGAAAAAGAGGACAAGATAATGAGACTGGAAAAGGCTATAAATCCTCTTCTGGATGATGATGATCAAGTTGCGCTATCGTACATTCTTAACACAGTTGTCAATGACCGGCTGAAGACTATGCAGGAGTCTACGCAGTTCTTGAAGCCAGTTAATAAGAAGCTTATTAAGGATTATTATAATATTGTAAAGAGACCCATGGATCTTGAGACTGTGTCAAAGAAAATTTCTGGTGAGTGCCAATGTTAAAAACACCTTCCGATTTTTTTATTAATTATAATATGAGCAAAAAAATTTTAAGCTCTGCTTTAACTCTAAAAGAATTCTAAAGTTATATATTATTATACTTCGTGATAATATCAATATATTCATTGTTTCATACGTAAGACTTTAAATACATGCTATGTGCATAATAGATAACTTTTATCTTAATTCTTAATTAAGTTTACTTATTTCAAATGCATCTACTTTTTTCTATTAAAATTAATTAAAATTTCTTATCTTTTTTTTCCAGCACATAAATATCATAGTCGGGCAGAATTTATGAGAGACATTCAACAAATTGTAGACAATTGTGTGCTTTACAATGGTGAAAAATCATCTTTGACTGTTAAAGCTGAAGTGTTGTATAAAGTAACTAAAGATACACTCAATGAGGTAAGATTTGTAAAATTTAATAAAATCTATCATTTGAAAAATATAGTATCAATAAATTATTATTATAATATTTGCATTATTCATTTATGCATTTATGTAACTTAATGATAGTCATCTTAACGTTTATGATTATTTAATACAAAAATAATAATAATTGCAATTAAATCAATAATTCAATGTTATTTGCAGTACGACGATCATCTCTCGCATTTAGAAAGAAATATTTCTCTTGTGCAGCAGCGAGCCATGGAACAAGCCGATATCGATACATCTTGGATTGGTGATGGTGGCGACGAAGAAAATTACACCATCGCCGAACCGGAATTCAGAGACGTGAGTAGTTACAACATTACAACAATGAATAAATTAAGGAAACGTGAAATATCAAAATTTATAATATATTATCAATTTTTTTTCAGTTATATTAGCTTATAATAAATTTTGAATAATCATAACATTCATTTGTTTTTCTTGGAAAATTTATTAGTTAATTAATTACTGAAAAACAATAATCTAGAAAATACATTAATATTTTATTTGAAACGTACAATTAACATCTTTACACATTTGGTACATTTTTTAGAGTCAAACTAGTTCTCCTGAACATCCTTTTGGCAAACTCAACTTGGACGATTACGATTTCGTGGATGTTGAAGGAGACGTAGATGCTGAGCTAGATAGACCTACAGCTTTAAAGAAGAAAGACGTACTTGAAGAAGGTAAAATTTCTTGTTTTAAATCTATTTATTTTATTGTAATATTTTTTCCATTTGGTATTAAGTTTTGAATATCATAGTTTTGTGATACTCATCATAAATTTATTTAAAATTAACTTCTAACTTACTATTTATGTTTTAATCCTTTTAACAATATCTTATTTATACTGTTTTATCATTTCAGACTTACAATTCTCGAGTGAAGATGAATTTGATGAAGTTCCGTTCGGAGTCGATGACGGATTCGAAGCACACGAACTTAAGCCTCTCGTTCCTGTAGAAGTGAGACCCGACGAATTGCCTGCGGATGACGACAGTCAACAGGTAGCTGAAGCCATGATTCAGCTCGGTAATGCTGGATCTTACCTGGGAGAGCAAACCATGCACCAACACGGTAAATATTATTATTTAGAAACATGAAAAAGTTTATTCTATGGAATACGAATGCTAATGTCATAAATTTATTTGTTTTTACAGAAGAAAGTGTTGACTCAAACTATGATCCGGATTCCTTCTTCAATGCTCTGCCAGCAAGAAAAGAAGAAGGAGAGTGTAAAATTCAAGATGATTTGGCTGTGTCAGAAAGTGATGAGGAGGAGCAAAAGTGTGAAATTAAACATGAAGTGCAACTGACTATGCCATCTACGGAAGAAGAGTTAGGAAAAGTATGGTTTTAAACCATGTTCTAAGATAAACTTTGCGTTAAATCAAAGTGTAATATAGACAGATTATATATTAAGTAATTATAAATTCTATATATATATACGCAATTATAGTTTTGTATAGTGTACGATATTTCTCACGAATCAAGTAATTTCTAAGACAAAGTTGTTTCATATCGTTTGTAAATAAAATTTTATATCAGAATCCTCGAAATGTATCGGATTTAAGCAGAAACAGCACTTGTCTATACTTGTATATTTTTTTATGAAAATTACTGGTTTTTTTAAAAATAAATCTGCCGAAGGGACAGATTTATAATACAATCATGATAAATAAAAGAAATTTTATTTTAAAATTACATTTACTTAATTTTTTTCTTTGTTATGGTCTTTGTAGGATAACTTTGAATATTTTCCAAGTTCATTTAAAAATAAAATAGATGAAATACAATTCATCAATCATTCAAAACAGATTTTTGAAAGTGCAAGACCGACAATCTATTAAAACTTTTATACTGATTATAAAGTAACTTACCTATGACAGAGCTTAAAGTTATAAAAATGAAGACAGCTGCTGTATCCATTAAATCACAAGCTTGTCTCAATCCTCTTTTTAACTGTAACTGACTTTTTTTACACGCTTGGTCGCGTTGGATTTATTATTAAGTCGGAAACGCTTCCATAAACCGAAGCGAACTTCCCAGTCGACGAAAAATAACTCAGGTTTGCCCCAAAGAACATGGTGCACCGCGAAAGTATAATGCGATAGTAAAGGTGGGTTTAGGTGCGGTGCCCACTGCGCTCGTTCCATTACAATTGTGTTCACGTAGGCGTGAAAATCAGTTGCTTTATGAATCCAGCATACGAAAGACATCACAGATATAATGCTAGCATGAATGTGATAAGTTGATTCTCTACCTGATTGACAAATTTAAAATTGAATACATCTTAAAGAGAACACTAATTTTTTCTATTTAACATTTTCAATCTTAATTTATTTTTAAAAATTTTAACTGAAAAACATTATTTAAATATGTCAAATTTACAAGGATGTTTAAAAATAAATTCTACTAATATTTATATTTTCCTTAAGAAAGTTTTTTGCTTTATATGGACATAAATTATAATTGGAATAGGAATCAAACTAAATTAATTTTATTTAATTTAATAAATTATTTTTTTTTAATGAAATTTTCTAACCAAATTTTTCTGGACTATTCATAATGATCTCTTGAAGGTTCATCATGAGGCAACATAAAGCAGCTGCTGTAAATCCACAGGGAACTTCTATAGCTAATAAACATATTGTGCAGTATGACGATTCTAAGTTCAAACGAGTACTTTGATGATTAATAAAACTTTTAATTAAACTATCATGTATGACTTCTCGGTGTAGCTTGAGAAATTTTCTGTCTTCTCGATTGTACTCACTAGTTTTTAAATTTAACTGCATTCCTTCAAAAAATATCTTTGGTGTATTGAAAATCAATTGATTTTTACCTCTATCTATGAGGTATTGAAATACACGGTTTCCTAATAAAGAGACGAATCGAACTGTTGATGCAATCATTTGCATCAAAAGTGAAAGAATAACAGAAGTTAAAGTATTAGCAAGAGAATCTCCTTGGTGCATGTATGCAGCATATTCCAGAGTACTTCCATAATCGAGAATAACATTGTCATCTAGATTTTCCTTGATTGACCAAGAACTCATGTGTTTGATAACAACGAGAAGATGAGTATTAGACAAATTGTGTACAATGTGTCTAATGCATAACTCTAGACTGCCTCTTGAGTTTATAAACACTGCATTTTCTGATTCTTTTGAAACTTCATGTAGACTCTTGTAATAAAAATTTAAAAGTCTTTCTAGAAAAACTGTAGTTTCATCAGTTTCTGGCCAAATATATTCACTAAGAAGTTCATACAGCACTTTTACCACTAATTTTGTGACACATTGGTCTGATGACTTAGAAGATTCAATCTTGTTACATATTTCATGACCTATAATCGAGCCATTAAAGCCATGAACAAAGAGACACCTGATTAGCTTAACACAGACCCTTCTTGCTTGCCACAGGTTTTCCTTATGTATAACATTAATGACAATATTTATAATCTCTTCTGATTTTTCTGTAGCGTAAATACTAAGCAATTTATTGTAATTATCTTGTGCAAGCTGATCTCTACTTTTGCGTTTCCTCTCAGATATTCCAGTACTTAAATGTAATGGAGTGCTTGAGTACTTCAGTACAATTTTAATTGAACAAGCTAATAAATCATATGGATCTAGAGATTTAATTTGAGAATCCGAAGTTTTGTAAAGAATTTCTGTTATTAATTTAAGCTCTTTATCTTTCTTTGATTTACTTGATACAATGTTTGAAAATTGGCAGGAATTACTTAGTTCTTGGATTTTGATAAGGAGTTCCTCATCAGTAAAATGTATAAAAGAATTAAAGAAATTATAGAGTGATTTCATTTTCTTTATTTATATACTTAAACTTAATTAATTTTTAAAACCGAACCTTAAAAAATGTTTTTAATTATCCTTCATTTGTTTATTATCATATTGCTCTTATTTAGCCAAGAAATTGGAAAAAAATAAAGTTGTTTTATTTTAATTCTTTTATAACGTTTATTATTATTCTTAAGTAATTACATAAAATAGTTATTTAATTTAAGCAATAATTAAATATAAAATTGCATTTATTTATGAACTTGTTTTGAACTACATATTTCTATATCTAAATGTTAGTTCTCAATAAATAATCATTTTTACTGTGTGCCTTGTGACGCAGGAATAGAAAAAATATGTTTATCATTGCAGGTACAGCTACTCATGATGGATTATGCAATTACTTTACTATCTTACCTATATACACACTACATTTATCTTACAATTTATGTGCAAACTGCAAACAAAATAAGAGATTTATGACAAATAAAAAACTTGCACTCTTTCAAGTTATCTATTTGAAAGTACCGAATAAACAAATATTTATAGTAAAGATTAGGTATACAAACTCATTGCGACAGTGTAGTTAGTGTAAATACAAAAAATCTCAATTTATTTTTTCGCTATATACCTATAATTCATCATTACTTCGCTCTTCATACAAGTACTTTATGGCAGTATCATTACGCACGTTGCACACATATATTATATATATATGTATGTATCTATAGGTATATCTATATATATATATATATATATATACCTATAGATATGATTATTTACATACCAATATGCGAATGCGCCTATGCCGATGCGCATTGCGCACTTATTTGCCTGCGAATAATATGTCATGTACACATATATACGGTGTAACATCAGTACGTGCATTAGCGACTATAG
>UELV01000558.1:0-10182 GCA_900490015.1 Megastigmus stigmatizans
CTTTAGCAGAACAATGAAAAAAGAGTGAAATTCATGCCATCTTGGGCGTTTACGGGTTAAGTTAATAATAATTGTGAGTGTTTCGTTTATTAGATGTTCTTACTTTTACTCAGTAGTTACTGATAATATTTAAGATTTTAAACAATATTGAGAATCACTTCACATAAGAAGCCATGAGAGAGACAAGGAGAGCGATATTCCTCATACTCCAACGCTATGGGATTTTTCGGGCAGAGCAGGCCCAGCAGATATAAATACACCCAGACAATTGTGACAACCAACCACTTCTTTTAAATTATAATATATTTTCAATTTTTACAAAGTTCAATCGTGTGCAATATAGATACGGTTGTTTTTATATTTCATTATTTATATATTTCAATCTTTACAAATTAAATCGTGTACAATATAGACACGGTTGCTTTTATATTTTTATGTTTCGTATATTTCAATCTTACAAGTTAAATCCTGTCCATGATAGGCACGGTTGCTTTTATATTTCATTATTTATATATTTCAATCTTTACAAATTAAATCGTGTACAATATAGACACGGTTGTTTTTATATTTTTATGTTTCGTATATTTCAATCTTACAAATTAAATCGTGTGCATGATAGGAACGGTTGCTTTTATATTTCATTGTTTTTATATTTCAATTTTTACAAGTTAAATCGTGTACAATGTAGACACGGTTGCTTTTATATTTTTATATTTCGTATATTTCAATCTTTACAAATTAAATCGTGTGCAATATAGACACGGTTGCTTTTATATTTTTATGTTTCGTATATTCCAATCTTATAAGTTAAATCGTGTGCATGATAGGCACGGTTGCTTTTATATTTCATTGTTTTTATATTTTAATTTTTTTACAAGTTAAATCGTGTACAATGTAGACACGGTTGCTTTTATATTTCATTGCTTTAATACTTCATTGCTCTAATATTTCAATCTTACAAGTTAAATCGTGTGCAACCTAGACACGGTTGTTTAGTAGTACGTAATAATTAAACTTTCTTCCAGGAGTTAGGAAAAAGTGCAAGCCTGAAAGGGGGGAGTTTAATAATAAATTTGAGCATTTAAACAGACCGTTCGCCCAGTCCCAACTATCGTGCGATAGAAATTTTTATTAATTACGAGTAGTTCTATAAGATAACCCCAACAGGTATTTGTGTACATTTTTTTCTCTCAGCTTGATAATCCCGAGTTATAGCGTTTTCGGACGTTGGCTCAAAAAAACCACGACGAATGCGGCTAATCCTTTAGTTAGGATTGGTGCGGCATTACAGTAATAACACTTGGTGATTGTTCTCGGACGTCACACAAACAAATGTTTGAGTAGGCTATAGGGTCAGCGACCTTAGCCATCTTGACCTTGATGTCAACTTTCAAGGTCATTTGAAGGTCAAAGTGATTTTTTTAAAAGGAAAAATATTTCTGGTTCTTCGTTTAACGTGATTCCACTTGCCTCTAACGTTTCGGAGAGCTTGATTAGCGTGAGTCCCCTTGCCTCTCACGATTCGGGGTGCTGGTTTACCGTGAGTCGCCTTGCCTCTCACGATTATAACATTTATTAAAGCAAAACAATAATAAACATTAGCAATAACAATAACAACTTTAACAATATTAAAGCCAATGTTCAAAGCTGCCTCCATTTACTTCAAGGCACAAATTTATACGCCATAGGAAATGCTATTTTTTATTATTGTTTTGCTTTGATAATTGTTATAATAGTAACAGGCAAGGGGACTCATGGTAAACGAGCACCTCGAAGAAAACAGAACTTACTACGTCAACGTCGTTGTTTCTGTGTAACGCTAAAAGTAAGATTCGAGAAAGAAAAGGATTTTCCTTTTAAATTAATCACTTTGACCTTCAAATAACCTTGAATATTGACCTCAAGGTCACTAAGATGACTAAGACCGCTGGCCCTATAGCCTAGTCGAACATTTATTTGCCTGTAAATCTTCTAAAGTTCGAAGACTTCCTTTAAATGACCATGAAAATTGACCTCAAGGCCAAAACCAATAATACAGAAAGATGTCCCCCATTGTTTTGAACAACTTTTGTCCATACAATTTGGTTGTATCGGGCGTACCTTCGAAGATATTTGGGTTGATAGATTAAAATGGCCTCTTCTGTATACATGACAACAAATAAACACCCGGTAAAGCGTTTACTTAGACTACATTGCAATGCATAAATCAAAGCACAAGTGCTTTTGTTAGATCATAGATGAAACCTATACATGTATGTCTATATATTCGTATACATATATAAACTCATATACTAAATGAATAATAAATTAGCACATATTTTTGACTTTTCCGCCGACCTAACAGAACTAATTCAAAATAACGACCTTTTTTACATTCCTAAAGTACTAAATCTTTTCAGGATATCCAGCTCAGAGAAATCATGCGAGGATAAATTTATACAAATTATACCCCTCAATCCCAGGTTATTAATCGAGGGAATCGTGCCGCTTACAACAACCAACATAGATTGGAATATAATACAGCGATTGAACTTGGAACATTGTTTCCCACGAAGAATCATGCGCAGGTGCGCACCGCTTAACCAAATATGCATTCATAACCAACAAATGCAAAATATTCACAAACAAATAATTAATACAATACAAGAAACAGGTCACCTAACGGAGTTACTGCAAGGTTATAATAGCGTCGATGCAACTCGCTAACAAAGATTCCTTTTAACTTTTATTCTCTGCGATAATGACACAGAGTTTAGAAACCGTGCCATTGATAGCTTTTTAAAGGAAAAGGGGATGTACCACACTATGGTGTCACCTTATCATCCACAGGTAAATCCTGTTGAGTGGGTGAATCGCTCATTAAAGACGATACTTATAGCTTTTATCGTGGACAGTCATCGAACGTGGGATGAAAACCTGCCCGAGCTTGGCTATAGAAGGCAGCCATTTCCTCCGGCCATGGCGCGATCTGTGGCTTTATGTAAGGGCTTTAGTTCGATCCATTTGGTCAGTTGGTCTTGCATCACCGAAAGTGGCTATCTCGAAAGCGTGTTGAAATTCTTTTGCTGTTCCGGTTGATGTCCATATATATACACAGGGTGTTCGACATGTTCCGGCCCCCCTCCTCCCTGATTTTGGAATCAGCTACCCGAAAAAATTGATGACCCCGTAGGTCGACAGGATTATTAACGAGTATTCCAATGGTGATCTTGAATTTGACCTTGAACGCTTAGCTCAAGGTCATTTGAAGGTCAACTTCATTTTTTCAAATAGAAACCCCTATCTCTGTATGGCCTTTGGAAGTCATTTTAACCTATGACATGGGTACATATCCGTACGTTAAATTTCGTGCTCTTTTAGAATCCGATGTCAAAAATACGGGTTTCGATTTGAAAAAATGAAGTTGACCTTCAAATATCCTTGAGCCAAACGTCCAAGGTCAAATTCAAGGTCAGCATTGGAACCATGGGCGATGCAGCTGACTCGCATGAGTCATTGGAGCTCCAGCAAAAGAACTCTGTAGAATAGGAACAGCAAGACCGTGGTGAGTAGGAAAAAGAGCCACCACGGCAAAACTGCAAATAAGGAGGGTAAGGCCTCAGAAGACGACCAAAGTGACACAGGAAAGGTTAACCTCAGTCACAGGGGGCCATCGTTCGGTGAGAATCATGGAGATATTCACCGAAATAACGCAGCATGTGATGTTGCTGAATAAAAAGGTGACAGACGCTCCAATCGCTGCTCAGTATTAGAGGCAGCAATGAATGCCCCAAGTGTTAGTGGACGCTTTGGCAGCGCTATCCAATTGCAGCCTAAGGCCCAGGAATTTAACCTGCATCAAGATAGTAATAACATAAATGTGGAGTAAAGCACAAGGTTAGAGGGCAAAGTCTGTTGAGGCCTAGAGAAATGGAGTTTGGCCTGCATCAGGAGATACAGGCTGATAATGTTTTGCAGAGACGTATTATTCTGGAAACAATCTCTTTGAAGACTCGAACGTGGAAAGGCAAGCTCCACTTGGTTCAGTCGCTAAGAGGGTAGGCACCGTCTGGGTGAAGGGGACTCTCTCAGGCAGTAAAATTCCCGAGAGTATAAACACTGAACCGTCGGATCTCAACAAGGATTCGCTCAGATCCGGAATAAGTCAAATGCCAGGAAATCATTCTCAAGAGAGAGTGATCAGAGTATCGACATCTTCTTAACCAGAGAAGGAGTTTCTATCCTCTCTGTCAGAGTTATTAGCCGGTTTTGCGGCAATATGGTACCGAAATGGCAGCAATACTTGTAAAACATGGTCTGAATTCTACGCGGCGGCAAGAAGATGGTATGGCGTAAGTAAGGGCTTTCAGCAGCACCTAATAGCCGAGGCCAACGCCAGAACTCAGAGCCAAGAAGAGCCTGTACGTGATTTTGTCACGTGCTTGCAGGCCATTATTCCCTGTGCCATCGCTAGAAGCCCAGTTGGACCTGATGCACAGAAACGTCCGCAACGTAGAGACACGTCTGGAGCTGTCCAGAGAAGCCGAGCTCCTAAGTACAGTTGGAGAGATATTCAAGTCTCCGCCATCTCCACGAAATGAGATGATGCCAGAGGTGGCCTATAGACAGCCAGCAAAGCCACTGAAAGCGAAATCCATGATCTCGGCCGTAGAGACAAAGGTGGCTGCAGTGAGCCAATCACCGCAAGAAGATTCGGCACTGGCTCAACTATTGAGAGAGATCAGGGCCTTGATGGAGCAATTAAGAACTCGTTCGTGGAGTAATTCACTGCGAAAGTTCAAGAAAAGGACAGGTCAATGTTGGACGAAAAATACGACTAGTTCCCAGACCGATAAGGACTCTAACGGGGAAAAGTGCCAATCACCACGTTTGTGCAGTCTCCAATTCCAGAAAGTTATCATGTATTTCATGTATGGTCGGTCAGAGCATATTTCCAGGGACTGCAAAGAGAAGAAGGCGGGAAACGAAAAGGGCAGCATGCAGTAGAGGACACTGCGGAGCCTACAATTCCCTCCAAGACCTCTGAGTCAGCAGAGAAACCCGACAAAAATTGCTCAGACGTTAGGACTTCCGTGCAGCTTAAAAGGTCAGTTGAAGCATGTTCGGATCCCGTGGAAAATGAAGATCGTTGGTGTCTAAAACTCAAAATTAGTGGCTTCAAGATTCGAGCACTCTCTCGTCCTACTGCTTCTTTAGTAAATAGTTTTGAACTGTAGAAGTTTATTGATAATTTACATATCCCTTCCACTCATAAATTAGTTTCTTTTGATGTTGTCTCTCTTTTCTCGAATTCACCATGCTGCATTTTACAAACGCTCGGCTGAAAGTGGAAGCATTTTAATAATATACTTAATTTACCCAAAGAATTTTTATAATGCGAAAATCACTACTCTATTCTACGTATCTACAATTCAACAATAAATATTATAAACAGGTCATAGTCGCCCCAATGGGCTTCTGCACTAGCCCTTGGTTTACGGTGATTACATTGGAGGGCTTGGAAACTAATTGTTTAAACTCCTTTAAAAACGATGTTTATAACTCCCTTAAAATGAAGTATATCCGCACTCATAATAATAGCATTATTACGAATTGATATAGGAAGCCTACTGCATCTGGGAGGTATATTAACTTTAATTCACACCACCCGATTTCACAAAAAATGTAGTGTAAATTTTTTGAAAATATTTTTATATTAAGTTTAAACTTTTTTCGGATTTTAGATGTACTAATCTATTTTATAAGACGTCATCCATTTTAAAAAAAAAATACAATGTGACATTAAATTAAGATATAACTTAACTCAGCTAAGGTGCATCTATTTAAAAAAAAATTTAATAATGTTTGTTTTTTGGTTTTTGTAAGTTGAATTACTTGAACATAGAGTGTGTTTTTTTTGTAGCCTGAAGCGGGGAGTAATTAATACTCCCGAAATGTCGCAAATATTGTCCATTACATAACTGCATAATCCACCTATGAGATGCAAATAAAATACATCCTTCCTTCTTTCGGCGATTATGCAGTCCATTCTGTGGCTGTATAATCTACCAAAATGCTTGAAAAAATAAGATTACGTCTAACAATTGCTCCAATACAAAATGTTAGTCTTAAAATGACTAGCATCATGTATAAAAATTAAAAGATTATCTAGCGATCGTTCCATTGCGCGATAAATATGAACACACATAAAAAGAAATGAATTAACAGTGTCTAAAATTTTTATTTAATTAATGATACTATTTCAGATTACAACAAATTTTATTAAACAATCTGACTCGTGTAAATGTTTCGCTATGAGAAAATTCAATTCAGGTGATCAGATTTTCATTTACTATGGACCTCGCAGTAACACTGAATTTTTTGTTCATTCCGGATTTGTTTATCCTAACAACGAAAATGTAAGTTATAAAATAATAAAATTCTTATAATTATATATCTTATTTCATAATTTATTTGTGTAGATAGATTTACTTCCGAAATGCCGAAACATATTTAGTGATGATGTGGATTTTTTTGGTTTAAATTAAATAATCTATAATTTTATTTTTCCAACGCTTCGGCTTTCATCAATAATCATATTCAAGGACTTTGCAGAGGGCAATTTAAAGTTTCAGAATTTTTATCAAGAATTAATAAAGGAGTCATATAAGACTCGTCAAATAGCATTCATTGAGTAAATGTTTCAACAAACGTAGAAAAACTATCGTTATATTTCAAAAATATGTATTTTCCTTCAATTATTTATTCTGTACTGATTTTTTGAGCACGAGAATCATAACTTGTATCCCCTTTTTGATAGATTGCCCTGCATCTGTATTGACAAAGTAAAGATCCACCGCAGAAGCGGTATTGTGAAGCACTCAATATACAGAATGCAATAGTGTTGTATTTTATAATTAAATGATTATTATTAAATTATTCTGGTTTCTTTAGTCAGTTTTAGTATATGTTGCCACGGAACTTACTCTAAATTTCGGATTCTGGGATCATTAAAGAACTTCTAGTCGCTTAGCAGGCTACAACTTACCACCAACACAATGCACTAATATACTAGTGTCTATGAATTCCGCTAATTAGGAAAACATTGAACCAAAAACGTGACAATCTCCTAGTAAGTTGTGATGTCGGCGAAAATCCGTTACCCTGGCCTAGTTTATGGTCTGGTTCACTAAATTTTATTTGAGAGAACATCAGAAAAGATATTTCGTCATTCCAAGCTGACATATAGAGGGTGCATTTTGAGAAAAGGGCAGTCGTGGCAACGCTTTCTAGTGGTGTTGACGCACTGAAAAGCGCGGACTAGGACAATATCGCCTATTGAATTTCACTCGATAGCCAGAACTCCTGTGAGGTCCTGATTTTTGGCGTTCATCAAGCCGTTAAGTTTGATAAGTCGTTCTTCGCGTTGTCGATCCTAATTGAAGGCGAAGACCTAGGAATTAATGAAGAATGGTAGAATTCCCGGTCCGTTTATACCGCCTATGTGTTTCGTCACGTTTGTTTATGAGCTGCTGAAGCTCAGAATCAATCCACGGATCTCTGCCCTTTCTCGGTACTACTATTTTGAACGGTGATAATTTATCAATTGCTTCATTGAGATTGGAACCAAGGCATTCAAGCAGCGCACCCAGGTCACAGTTGTGGTTTTGAGACGCAAATGACGACCATTCACAGCCATGCAGCAGCTCATTCAACTCAACTGAATTTATTTTATGATAATCCCTATAACGAAAAGCATCACAGAGATGAGAAGAAGAGTGTTAACCAATGGCAACATCAATCATATTGTGCTTGCCATGAAAAGTCGTTATATTGTTTCCGCAGTCAAGTGCCATATCGTTGTCATCCTCCATCATAATATCAATCCAGGTGAGAGAAGTGGAAGTGTGATACGTCGAACTGTGCTGGATGATTTACAACGAGAGTTCATCAGCAAGACGCCGAATAAATCCCGCATCATCAGATGTCGACAAAAGATCTGCATTAAAATCACCCATAATGATTTGGTGACTATAGTCTCCACCATTACAGACCACGAAGTGAACTTAAAAAGTCAGAATCATTTTGAAAAGTAATTTTTGGAGGCCTGTAGATGACACAAAAATCGGGGCGGAGTCATCCTGTTGTACGGAGCACAAAATGTATACAGGAATACATGACCTAACTGAACTGGTACTTTTTGAACTATCATGAATTGTAACTTTAATATTATTCTGCACATGCAGGGCGACACCACCACCATTTAACGAAAGAGACTATAGCCATCTATCTGAATGAGATCGTTACACAACTGGACCAAGCCAGGTCTGAGCAACTTCCAAAAGGTGATTGGATGGATTATCTGCAAGAAATTGACGGACCTACCCAATGTGAGCTCTGAGTGAATTCACATTGAGAAAGCCCTCTCTCAATCCCACTCCCTTCACCCCAGCAGCGGCAGGCCAGCCTAGTCACTCAGTGGCATTCACTCCACCCGCCGCAAGAGGCTAACCGGCTCCCTTCTCAGATACAGTCTGAGTAATGGGGCGACCAGACCTGTCACGATGAGCCTCTACGATTTCCCTCAGATCCGCAGCCGTATTCAATATATGCGAGCATTCACCTCCTCTTGTCCTGACTAGAAACTTTCCGCCACTATACCAAACGTACTTGAAACCCAAATTGAACGCGACCGATTTTAAGGATAAAAATTCCCTGTATAAGCTGTTTGATAACCTTTCGTTAATATATATACGCCTGTCTGGCAAGTGGCGATCATCCCCCGTGCCAAGAAGAGAGGGATTGATATCCCTTGTGTAGTAAAATTAGTGAACGCACGCTTAGCCTGAATAATGGAATGAACAAGCCTGTCACTGCTGAGGCGAGTTAAACAAGTCGGCGGCCTTGTCAACCCAGATGCCGCGCCGCTCCTGGTCTCATCTACCAGCTCCCCGATAGTATGCCGAGTCTGAAGAACTGTAACCTCAGTAATGTCATTCTTATCAAGTGACGGAAGAACCGTACCGAGCACAGCATATACATCATCATCTAAATTAGAGTTATCCTCCTTTACCATACAATTTATTATAAGTTTACAGCGCTCGGTCCGCTCCCGCCCTTTACAGCCATCAGCACACTGGCGGCGAGCCGCAGCCAATTTATTTGAGCTACCAAGAACAACACACACCTGGGACTCATTACCAATGACATTATCACATTATTATTATTAAAAAAATGAAGTCATCTGAGCAGCGTTTGCGAGGTTCTGTGCCATACACTCTGTTTTATTAAAATTAGCTTACGTAGAAGCATATAATTCTTCTATGACGATACGTCAGCAGTCATATTAATATTCAAGTTATTATTTAGCTTCTCAAGTCCATTATTAGTCTGTTTCGGAGCGAGAATAGATTTTTGGTAACAGTTTTCGCATATATATTCTGCTATAAATTTAGTGCCCTCTATTAAATGCATTTTATTACAAATATTATGAAATATCTTTAAACACTTAGCACATCTACGCATTATTGCATTAGGCTTAGTCAATTTTTTACACTTAGTACATGAATAAGGTGCCATTTCAATAGAAGTCGAGCAGTATTTTGGACTACTCGAATAAATCTAACTGATCGCGGGTATAGCTCGGCTATACCAATAACGCTTCACGAAACTCGAAGTAAACACGCCGATCCGTACATATTCGTGCCACCTGTAGCTTATACACAGTGCTGTGCCGGCCCATAGACACTGACCTCGCAACCAAGCGAGAATGACGGAGAGAGAGAATATAAAGAAGTGGTCGAACCGTTGTTCTCTGCACACTTAACTTGTATCGCATACAAAATCTCGCATACTTACTTGGTACAAAGAGTGCACCACGCAGAACCTCATTACTCCTATTTTCTAACGTGAACAGCCGGTCGGTCCGTTCACCGGCGACCCTGATTGATCAGTGGGACTTCCTAATCCCGTAATATATCTCTCTCGCTTGCACTAGTACTCGCAAACGTTTACGGCAGCACCCCTGGTAGGTGCTTCCCTCGCTCGCGCGCGGCACTTAACCCATTAACGACTAAGACCCCGAATTTGCAACAACTTTTTCAAGGTTTTTTTTCAACTAAAAAAAACGTTTGAAAAAATTTGAAAAAGATCATATCTGACGTATTTTGAGCTGTTCTTTCGAATGGTGATACCGATTTTTTT
>UELV01000560.1:0-11435 GCA_900490015.1 Megastigmus stigmatizans
ATATATATATATATATATATATAAAATTTCTCTTCAGCAAGTAACTTTCTATTTAAATAATGATTTCAGATGCATAAGAAAGTACTTGTAAACCAGATTTTCCGTCATCGCTCCGTTCCCCATAACAAAACGATCACGGCTCGATTCCAACCCACCATATTCCACACCGAAACCTCCTCAAATTCCTATTACCCGATCCATTATCGGTTACAAGATCATTAAACCGCAGCAACGCCACAAATAATCTATCAATTTCGTCTATCATCTCACACATAATTCCATTATCCAACATCAATGAAAAGCCTCGAAACGCATAAGCATATAAGCCAAGGGAGCAGTCACCATTGAGACTTGACGTCCCTTCCTTTCCCATTCCTTCCCGTACACAACAGACTCTTCAGGTTGAACGATCATCAGGTGTGGGCAAGCGGGTGTGCGGGTGCGCGAGCTTGCTTCGCGGCAATTAGTGCAGGTGAATATTCGGCACTGCCCCGTATTAAAACTCTCTCGTATAAACAGCTGTCGCCGAGGGCCTTTCTACAGCCTTGCGCGCGGGTCGATATCGTTTTGTCGGCGTGGTACAACCGATTGCCGCCACTGCTGCTGCCTTCACAATGTGTGTAGGTATTGTAACGAGCTGAACAAAAAAAAAATGAGCCGTGGAGCGAGAGCAGCGTTTCCGTGGACACGACGAAAGGACCAGATGGCGAAATCGACGATAATTTCGTCGTGGTTTTAAGTGGTTGCCTTTTTTTTCGAAATTTCAACGCTTTGGATATAGCACACTATATTTTGCCAAGTTTTAGAGACGTTATTTAATTTCGATGAAAATTAACTGTAGTACAATAGATTATTTTTTATAATTGATCCCGGAATTCCAGTGTGCACAACATCGATAATACTTTATGAATAGTTCGAATTAATAAAGAACGATCGATTTGCCTTTAGTTATGTTCAAGGTATAATCAAGCTAACAAAATTATTTCAGTAAGCTCAACTGTTTTAAGTTTTTCAATTATCAATTTAGTCTTACACGCACACCTAGAACGTGGTAGTCAATGGAATCGAGCAAACCATCCCAGTCGAGCCGAAAACAAATCCAGATTACCATATCAGTCCTATGCTGTCCCGCAGAACTAAGTATAGCTGCACAGCACAGCACAGCATTGATGCGGGCCACCCGTTATAGCGCATAAGCCGCAACGCATTCATACAGCATGGAACCTCGCGCCTCAAACCATAGCTGAACCCAGCGGAGCGTGACTTTTCACGTGGAGCAGCAGCAGCAGTAGCAGTAGCTCTCTCACACACACACACAGCAGCAGCAGCAGCAGCAGCAGCAGCAAAGGAAAAGGGGGGAAGCATATAACGTCGTCGACGTCGTGACCGTGCACTGTAGCAGCAATAGCAGCAGCAGGAGCGCGCTGGTGTAAGTAAGATAGACCGATAGAAATTACGCCGGTGCAGCGCGCCGGGAACCGTGCGCGGCTTCTATATGTATATGCGCGACTCTCGCGCGGGAGCGCAAGCACAGAGGAGACCTTGATCGAGCTGCGGCTGCTACCGCTGTTCAAGATGTTTCTGGCTATATAGTCGAAACGGTGACACACACTTGAAAGTTTGTCAATAAGTAGATTTTAACAATCGTTACCCAACCCAACCCAACCAAACCCACAAAATTTTATAAGGATTGAGAAGTTCGTTTAAAAGTTATTGATGAGTATAAATGTCAATTTAACACGCACTGTATAGAATATCTATCGATTTCATACCGTAATTCACATATAATCGAGAAAAAACTAAGGAAAAAACAATGTCAATTACTGGAAAGTTTGTATAACAATAACTAATTATATTTTAAACATATATCAGGGAAAAAAAATGTATGTTGGAAGCTACAAACGAAGATATTTAGGATTAACATGGTAAAAAAGGACAAATTCGCAGCCAAAAGTTTGTCAAATCAATCTTTACATAGTCGGAAAATACTTTTAAACACATTTAAATCAATTTTAACTGGTTTCAATCTTCAATACTAGTATACTTTTGTATAAAAATATATTTTAAAATCATAAAAGCTTAATTTTTAAATTTGACTAACTTTTGGATTCGATTGTACAGCTAGAACATCCTTAAGCTGCACGCCAGAAGGTGCACTCGAGCGATGAAGATGGCCTGTGTGCAGTGCAGTGCAGTGCAGCGCTCTATGGTGGGGGAGCGCAGCAGGAAATCGGATTTGTCGATCGACTCGATTCTCTCTGGCTTCTTCTTTTCTGTTGTTTCTTTGTTTTTTTTTTTTTTTCTGTTTAGGCTGGGGAAACGCGGCGATATCCCTTATCCTGTCTTTTTAGAGCCGGACTTCCATCGAACGCTGCGGGACTCTACGCGCGTTTCGTTTGCGGAAATGAATGTGTCTTTTTTGAAGGGAAACGAGCTTATACTGCCACTGCCATGCTGAGAGTTGGGAGATGACTTTTTCTGCTACGTTATATATTTTAACGATGCGAACTCGGCGCGCGCTAATTTATTGAGTTGCGATGCGAGCGGATTAGAATGACTATTACGCTTTAGTTTCTACCTTTGATTTCAACGCAATTATATCGAGCGCAAAGATGGTTTTCCGATATATTGTTGAATTATTTTGCGTCGTTGGCCTCCGTTCTTTATAAATAATAATACGCAGTTTCACTTGATAAAACGAACGCGATCTAAAACTGAAATAGTTTTGTACTACAATGAATTTCTATATTATTAGAAATAACTGTACAAGCATTGGTCAAAAAATTATACTCGAGATGATAATTGAAAGAAATACAAGTACCACAAATAAATAAATTAATCACATCGTTGTCTTATATAAAGTTTTTATAGTATGTGAATTATAGCATAATTATTAATTAATTATTCACAGCCATGTAATTCACATGCTCGTATTACGCAAAAATTATACGATAGAAGCAGAAATATTAAGTAAACATATTATTTCAGTTTGCACGGTTCACAAAAGCCTCGTTTATAATAATATATAGCCGGAATTGCAATGTTTTTGTAGAACATCATTTTAATAGAATGGAATTTAAGCAGGAAATGCACAGTAATTTATCACGCTTATAGTAGTAGGCAACGAATTAATGGAAAATATGTACTACGCAATAAAATACATTTATAAGAATTTATGTATTATAGAAAATTGTCGGCTTTCGATATCAGTCGGTTGGTATTTCTTTTTTTTTACAAAATCTATAATCGAAAATATTTTTTAACGTACAACCTCTTTTTAATAATACGATTCGCTGATAAGTAACACTAGTTATTAAAATTTTACAAATCTAAAGATAGTAATCTATTAATTTCGAGTACGATCTAAAATGACCAGGTGCAAAATGGAAAATCTTCAATTACACGATTTTGCAAAACAATACTATAAATAATATTACATGCACTGGAGAAACAAACTGAACTAATCTCACCTCTCCCGTATTTAATTGCAAATAAATCCAATTATATTAATTCAGCTCCTTATAGTTTCGATCGAGATTTTTATCTAATTACCTACGTCCAACGCACCAAAGTTCAAACCAATTACGTGATATCCCCCACAATCACTCATTCTCGTCCGAATGAATTTCTAAATCAAGCAACGCAGGTCGCGAGGGAGTTTCCGAAGAACGGTAATGACAAAATCTCACCGTAGGGCGCGTACTCGCCTCTTAATAGGCGACGTCTATTCTTACGAGCGTATATATGCGAGAAAGCATTGGGTACCGCGTACGGCGGGTACATTATACACGCTTTAATGCTAACATTGTTGCAAAATTGGCTCGGTATTCCAAGGCCGCTCATTCGAAACATTTTCTTCGAAACCCGAGCGCCGCCGTCGCTGCAGTCACTGCCGCCTGCACTGAGGTCGCGCGGTTGCGCGTTTTGTTTCCACTTCGGAAAAATTGCGCCGCAGCAACCGCCGCCGCTTGAATGGTACCCGCTATACAATAATAAACTTTATTCAGCTTTCGCTGTATTCTCTTTTTTTTCACATTTTCTATTTCTATTTAATTTGCATTTTTTTGGTTGGCCTTGTATATACATAAGTGTATCTTTATTTGTTTGTGTTTTTTTCATGTTGTTTCTGAGTGTGTTTTTGTTTGTGCTGTGTTCTTCTTTTATTTCTCCTACTCTTTCATTCTGTGTTCTTGTTTTTTTTTCTCTTTCTTCTTTAAATTTTTTTCCATTTGCCGTCTTCCTATCTGTGCCAATATTTTCCAATCTTCACTTTGTCCTTTTCCATTTCAAATTCTGCTTCTATACCTGCCTTTTTGTACTTTTCTTCCAGTTCCTTCACCCTGCTTCTTATTTCATACCTTGCTTTCCTCTCTTTGATGCCATCCATTCGCCCATATACAGATCATATCTCCTTCTTAACTCATCTCTCCTTGTCCACATTTGATCTCTCTCTCTCCTGTTCCTGAAAAAACTTTTGCAGACTTTTTATTCTCATAACCTTTTATTATTTTTACTTCCTTTTTTCCCAACTTATCTTTTATCCATTCTTCTACTTCCTTTCCTTTTTTGCACTTCTTCCTCTTTTTATATCAGTACGGTTTCTTTCCATCTTCTCTCTCTCTCTCTCTCACTTCTTTTTCATTTTTTGCTTTCTCCCTCATCCACATTTCTATCTTTCTTTCTCTTTTCTCATTTTTTCCTCCTCTCTCCATTCCCTCTCTTTTTCTTCCTTTCTTTTCTCTTCTTTCGTTTTTTTTTCTTCCCACTCTATTTCCATTTCCGATACCTTCAATCTTTCCATTTCTCTCCTTACTTCTCTGATCTCCGTATTTTTTTCTTTTAGTTGGGTTTTCACTTCTTCTCTTTCTTCCTTTCTTTTCGTTTCCAGCTTTTCCACTCTTTTCCCAGGTTTCCTCTAATTCCTTTATTACATCTGTAAGTTGTTTCTCTTGCTTCCTTCATTTTTGTTTGTCGTTTCGTCCTTGTGCTCTATGTATTTTTCATACTCTATGTCCTTGTTCCCGCCTGTGTTTCTTGTCTTTTCTTTTTGCACGCACCAAATTCGAATTTCCTTTTTATTTTAAAAGGCTTTCTCTTTTTGTTTCTTACTATTTTCTTTTCTTCTTTTCCTTTCTTTTTTCCTTTTTTTCTTTCTCTTTTTTTTTCTTTTTTCTTATATCTTGTACCTTTTTGCTCTCTTATCCAATTTATCCTTTTCATTCTTGCAATTATTTTTCTTCCTTCTTTCATCTGTTTTATCCAATTTATCTCTACTTCTGTTTCGCAGTCTTCCTCCTCTTCCATTATCTTTCTTGACCATTCTCTTCCTGACCATCCTATCCTTTCCATGAATATTCTTTTTGCTTCTTCTTTGCTCCCTTTTTTATCTCTCTCCTATCTTTTTCGTTTTCTTTTTTTCTTTTTTCCCAGCATATCTTTTCAGGCGATCCTTCCTCCTTTTTGCTTAGTTTCTTTTTCCATCTTACTATTATTTTTCTTGCTTGTATTTCTATTCTATCTCTTTCTGTGTCCATCATGAATACGTATGCTGGTGTTTCTCTCTCTAGTTTGAGTACCCATTTTATATATTTGTCAAAGTCTGAACTGTTTGTTCGTTGTGGTCGAGCGATAGCTGTTGGGCCGCGAAGCTTCGAGAGGTCGCAGCCGTACAGCATTCCTCGCGCGACGTGCGAACGGTGAGCATTACCGGAAAGTGTTGTTTTCCCTCGAATATTCCACGCGGCCTCGTGCGGAGCCGTTATATTGTATAATTTGAATAAATTGTTTGTGTTCTTTAATATATAATAATCGTGTGAGTTATTCTCCTTCCACGCATTTGCATGTTGTCCCTATATCATCAAGGTCTGGACCGAGCCCTATCAATAATAATCCTAACGCGTTAGTGGAAAGTACTGTAATTTAACGTTTCAGAAGAGAGATGCGTGCAAATAGTGTGAAAGCGAATACTGTGTCATTATGTAAAAAATGACATTCAAAATGAGACGCGAAATTGAATACGACCCGACGCGGTTAGCTGCCATAGGACATGGACAAGAATAAATGAAACGATATTTCCGAGTAGTTGAGAGTAAGAATTGACGATACGAATGTGAAGCGACCGAGTATGAAGATTGTTTGTTAATAAAACAGCTGTGATAATTGACTACTACTAATTAATGCGTGAGAAAGTGAGAACGAACATGGATGACACAATAGCGCAAGGTACCGATCAAACAACAAGGGCAGTTGGCGCTTGCGGCGAGGCAACGCTTGATCGGTAACAGCAAGGCATATCGACCTTGTCACCGAACTGGCAATTGATACAACATTTTGGCGAACCATCACTTCATCGAGAACTGGTTCCATCTCCCGCATACCGACATCGGCGCTGAGCGAAAATCGACAGCAGCAGTCGAATAACGATATGAGCCTTGATGTGAGTGAACCATTCCGAATGATCTTCGAGATCTCAACCAACGCGTGAGTAATGGAAACGGTCAGTATAGTCAGGCTAATTCGTGTTCGTTTGAAAATGCCCTTTGAACCATTCTCCTAACCAAGAATATTCAATAAAAGTTTTCGGGTAGCGAATCTTCAACGTACGCATGCGAATGGTTAACTGAGCTAGAAGGGATGAGTCTACTTCACAGTGGATCATTTTCCACTGGAAACGGCGTGTATGAACTTAACCGCGAGAGCAGCAAATTGGTTTAAAACGAGACGAAGCAACTTAAGAAAGTGGGGCGCGTTTTGTGATACCTTCGAGCAACATTCATTCGGAACGATAGTGCAAAGGCCCGCTGGAACAAAATGACCAAGCGAAATTAACTGAGAGCGGAACCTTTTCAGCAGTACGTGTATAGTAAAAAGAAACTGTGCACAGATGTAAATCTTGATTTCATTATCACTAAGGAACGGGCACTGACCGGTCTCTGGTCAAAGGACCTTTTCAACGCGATGTCAGCACGGACTCATATTTCTATGGATGCGCTATTGCACGAAATGCTCGAGCATAAACACATGATGCAGCAACGAACCGAAAGAGCGTGAACTGTGCAGACACCAGTAGCCGAAGCCAGAAATTATGATTTAACCTTTAAGCGAATTCAACCAAGTGCATCTGCATCATCTAATAGTGTGCCGTCCGCGAGTCAACCAAGGTCAACCAAGGATCAGCGACAGGCACCAGAGCAGAGGTACGGTGCTACAACTGTCAAGTCACAGGATATTTTTCCAGAAAGGGCAATCAGCCGAGGCGGGAACCATACTGCTCATTGTGTAATACGAACGGGTACACACAACGTCAATAACCACGCAATACT
This sequence comes from Megastigmus stigmatizans, assembly GCA_900490015.1. Taxonomy (NCBI): domain Eukaryota; kingdom Metazoa; phylum Arthropoda; class Insecta; order Hymenoptera; family Megastigmidae; genus Megastigmus; species Megastigmus stigmatizans. The sequence continues at coordinate 7,323 of UELV01000560.1, forward strand.
ACACCAGCAGTTAACTTGGCGACACGTAGTATGACTCCGACTGTGGGCAAATATTTGAAAACAATTTCTGTTAATGGCATCGAAGTTGGAGCATTTATAGACATGGGCAGCTCCGACTGCACCATCAAGGTGAGCGTCATATTGAGCAACCAGTTACAAATGGTTTATCATCCAGAAGATATTCGAAGCTTCGGACCAGAAAATTTTAAAACCGCGACACCAGGATACATCGTCGCTTATATAAAAATTGATCAAGTCGTGGTTGCAGACAGCTGAGTACGCGTAGTTCCCGATAACGTTTAAGCAACGGACATGATTATTAGAACCTTCATGGATGCGCAAAATGTAGTCTACACCAAGGCGGGTGATACGCTAAGGAGAGATTGATTAAAAGCGTCTCAACGGACACACCAACCGAGCTGCGGTTCCAGGTAACTGCAGATACGATTACTCCTTCGATGTTAATCCACCTAATGGAAGTGACAACTGGTCATGATTCCTTGTTATTACCAGCAATGTGCTAGCGAGAGGTGACATTGTTGAACATGGATCAATCAGTGGCGTCCCAATGTTGCCGAAACGGATGTATCACTCGCCTATCACCATTGAAGACGTCAACGTTGGGAAGCAGCAACCAGAGGAGGTGATCAACGACTTCATCGACATTCTCAATAATTTTCACGATTGTATCGCGCTCGATCTGACCGAATTAAGACGCGTTGGGGAGATTGAGTTCGAAATTACTGAAAAACCGAGCTCGGTTTTGGTAAGTTGTAAAGCCTATCTTTCAAGTAATGCGAAGCGCGAGTCAATTAGGTGGATTGTAGCCAAGTGGCGCGAGGCAGGTATTGTAAGAGATACGAACTCTCCTTATGTAACTACGGTACATAAGGTACTTTTGGTACGAAAAAAAAATGGAGAATAGCGTCTCGTTATTGATTGTAGGAAATTGAATGTTCAAACTGTTTGATTACCGTTTTGGCTACCAGATATAGATCACCATTCGATGGAGATTGGCGATAACGATTTTTTTATAACTTTGGATCTTGCTCACGGCTATCTACAGTGTCCCAATCGTGGAACACTTAAAGCACAATACGGCCTTTATTACACCGGATGGGACAGTTGAATTTAATTATTTATCTTTCGGACTAACACATGCGTATATATATAGGGCCACTTCGAAAGCAGAATATTTTGTTCTATTTGGACGATATCTTCATACCGGGTAAATGTTGGCAAATTCTCCGTTCCAAATTAATTTTGGTTCTAAAGGCTTTGCAAACGGCGAGTTTAACGCTGAAACTATCGAATTGCCAATTCCTGATGGAAAAGGTTTCTTACTTAGGTTTTGAAGTTTCGGGACGCGGAATACAACCAGGTGTGCAAAAGGATTTAGTAATCAAGAATTTTCCGTCGCCAAAGAACCAACATGAAATACGCCGTTTTTTGGGATTAAGTAGGTTTTTTCGTCGATTCGTACCATGGTATGCCGAAATCGCGTCGCCACTGCATAAATTGTTGCGTGCAAATAAAAGTTTCGTATGGTCGCGAGAGGCGGAAACTGTGTTTCGGAAGCTTAGAGATGCTCTAACCGGTACACCTGTATGGCAACAGTTCAGTTCAAGGCAATACACCGAATTTCATAAAGACGCGAATGCACGTGTTCTCCTTCATTTCGTATCCTAAGTATGTCATCTTTTTTGCCATCTCTATTTTTTTTCCATCTATCATGAATTCATATCCTTTCCTTCTACCTCCTGTCTTTCTGAAGCATACCATTTTTGTTATTTCTGCGTTTATTTCTAAGCTCTTCTTTCTTAGATATGTTTTGCATTTCTTCAGCATATTTCTCATCAACTCTTCATCCTCCGCCAGTAACACTATATCGTTCGCATATGTAATTGTGCATATTCTTTCTTTTCCAATGTTCGCTCGTCCTCCTTGTACTTTTTTCATTTCCATGTCTAGGTCTGACATCGCAACGTTGTCTCACGTCTTCTACCGTTTCGAATTCGTCTACTGTTTTTTGATTTATCACAATTCTCACCTTCGTTTCTTCGTAATTTTCTTCAATCTTTCCTACTAACTTTTCTTCTAGTTCTTTTTCTCTTAATCTTTCCCATATCTTTTTTCTTTTCACCTTGTCGAATGCTGCTTTTAGGTCTGCGAATCATGCAAACAACTTTTCTTTTTTTCTTCTATTATTTCTGATAGTACATATATTGCTTCTATCGTTCCTTTTTTCATTTCTGTCTCTAATTTCTTTCTCACCCATTCTACGTATATTTTATACCCAGTATTCGTTAGAGTTATTCCTCTGTAGTTTTTAGTCTTGTCTTTCTCTCCTTTCTTCTATATCAGTTTGACTATCCTACTTTTCCATTCCTCTGACAACTTGTCTCCATTCTATATTTGTAAGCTACATGCTGCCATCGCTCTTTTTACTTCTTCTCCTCCATATATCCATGCCTCGTTCGGAATTGGTCCTCTCCCATTGCTTTTTTTCCTTTTAGTCTCCTTATGATTTCTTTTATCTCTTTTACGCATATCCATTTTTCCTCTTCATTTTCCTTCTCTGTACTTCTCTCCCCTCTATTTCCTCTTGAACCCTTTCAACTCTTCTTTCCTCCCATCCATATTGATTTCTGAAATGTTTTTTCAACTTTTCTTTACTTATCTTTCTTGATATTTCCGTCCTTTTGTTCTTTTGATTTACTCTTTTCCGAAATTCTCTCATGCTTTTGTCTTTCTCTATCTTTTTTATTCATTTTTCATTTTCTTCTTCTCACTATTCCTCTCTTCCTCTTTATCAGTTCTTTGTATTCTTTTCTTTTTTTATGCACATTTCTCTTTCTGTTTCCCCACTTTTTCCCCTTCTTATTGTTTCTATCAGTTCTTTCTTTGTTCTTTCGCATTCTTCGTCGTACCACTTATTTCCTTTCTCTTCTCCGTTTTTTATTTTCCTTTCCATTTCTTCCCATATATAATGCGAATTTTTTCGATTATTTTGATTCGGGTAAAGATTTATTTGTTCGAACGATTGAATGGAGCGAACGAATTTCGTAAATGGAATCGATTGCGGATTACGTACTTTGTCGAGTGTGCTTTTTGTTTGTTTGAGAGACGGAGATTTATTTCAACTGAATTTCGCTGTTTAATTAAATATATTTATTCTTTATATTAATGTATTTCTATTCAATTTCTCCAAAGAATATATATTTGTCTGTCCTATATTTTTAATCCTCTTTGACGACCTGACTGCGCTTTTAATGAATTCAGAATGGTTTTTAATCAATCGAATATATATCACTCAGTGACAAAATTGAATCAAATCTCTAAAGCTTTTTAATAATTAAAATATAAAACGGCCAATTTAAACAGTTTATTCAATGTCGATGAACTTAGCGCTTGTGCATGTATCCGGATTTATCGATGAAAAGAATGTATATAGTTTAAAGCAAATTGACGCTAAAAAATTAATCAATAACAAAAATAAATGACTACACGTAACTATATGCAATGTCGAAAGTCCAAACAGTTAGGTTAATAATAAGAAAAAAGAAAAAGAGGGATTGTACCCATTGACTCGACTGGCTATTCAAAGAACCAACAATACTTCCTGTTCTACGAGCCATTCAGTGACACTCTAGACGACCCGCGCGTATATTTCAAAACCAAACACACATAATTATTTCTATAATTACTTCTAAAAAGTAAACCATGAAAGAAAAAAAAGACATTCTTGCCTCTCCTTCCCTCCTCCCCCATCTTCCCTAGCAAGTAACATACTTAATTACTTTTCCTCGGAAGAAAAAAAAATATATACATCCACTTTGTCTTGCTTCGGAAGCAGCAGCTCCGCGCAAGCAAGCCCATCGTGCGTGCGCAGCCAACACACATATATAACCACCGAGATTTCCCTCATATACAACAATTTTCTAATTTCTGTGCAGTCGACCTCAAGCCTTCGTTGCATGCAGTCTTTCCGGGACACAACAACAAACAAAAAGAAGAAGAGGAAAAACTCTGCACCAGGGTCAATTACGCCTGCGTTCTCCTGCACACGAATAATAAAAAAAAAGAAGCGGCAGAAGCCGGCATATATATATA
>UELV01000594.1:0-27103 GCA_900490015.1 Megastigmus stigmatizans
TGTGTGTGTGTGTGTGTGTGTGTGTAGACGTGTGGGTGACGTCATTCAGCGTTCGCCACTCGCTAAATCGAACCGAGTACTTTTGAATGAAACTCTTGCTAGATCAATTTTGCTATATATATATATATATATAAAAGCATAGCTAATTTGTCGATCTCCCTCGATCGAAAAACTAAAAGCTCACAGGAAGGAACTATATGTATATATATATATCATTCGATAATAAGCGTCGTCATGCAGTGATGGTGCAAGATATACAGAGAAAGAGAGAGCGAGATACTATCGAGCGCGATATACAGTTTGCAATATGGTGCAGCATATGCAGCTCGACTCACCGCGGAGCTCTCCTGGATCGATGGTACGCTGTCGAGCGTGGAGCTGCGTCGCTGCGTGCTCTGCAATCGGCGACGCGTCAAAAAGCCACGAACACCTTGAAAGAAAAGTTGCGGTTCGGTATGTATATAAATAAACGCTAGCCGGCCTTTGCCGAACTCATGGGCATGCATTGGACGGGACTCGTACCGGCTTGGATTTTCGTAGCCGCGGATATGAAGGTGCTCGACTCGCTCGACGAGCAGCTCTGCACCTCCTTGCTGCCGCTCATTTCCGGCACGTAGATGTGATAGTGCTTCTTCTCGTCCGTTGCAGCCTCAACGGGACGCTCCGTTTGCTCGGCTCCATCCTCCCAACAATTAGCGCTACCGTCTTGACTCGGCGGTAGATTGTTCGCCAGCGACTCGGCGGCGGCTGCTGCTGCTGCGGCGCTCTCCTCCTCTGCGTTGGACTTGATTGACAGTTCATCCGAATCCAGTCGCCTAGTGGTAGTGCATTGACTCGAGGCTCGTGACGAATCGACCAATTGCAGGCAGTTCTGGTGCTCGTGGTCGACGACACCGTCACCCTGCGACGCCGCGACAGCTGCCCCTACTACCTTTTCGAGCTGATCGCCCGATGACGATTCCGCCTCGTCGCTACGACGATGCGCCAATAAATTCACGAGCCGACTCGACGACGCCGACGACTCGCGGCTGCTGCTGCTGTTCCTCGCTTTATTTTCCTCGGCGGCGGCGGCGGCAGCTGCATCGCAAACAATATCATTAATGCCAACTGGCACAGCGGCGCACTCGGCGCTTTCCTCCTTAATATCTACTACTTGAGCGTCTGAATGAAGTGTCTCCGCCGTCGCCGCCTCGTGCTCCGTTACGTTTGTTTCCTCCTCGAGAGCTGTTTCAATGACTTGGCATTCCTGAGCCGCCGTCACCGCCACCTGCACCGATCTCGTCTCCTCGGCTACTGAGCTATTCTTCTCCGATCTACACGATTTCAAGCTCATCTCCAATTTCTCGTACTCTTCCGTTTCAAGCTGTTCCTGCGCGTGTTCCTCCGACGGTTCATCGCCAGCTTCGCTCAACGAGCTCTTATCTTTGAGCGAAGCAGCATCGTCTTTGGTGCTCTCGATGACGTTGTCCGCTACTTCCTCTCGGACATTCTTTTCGACTGTACTCAATGCTGCCGATCCCTGATCCTCGACTCGAGCTTCCGCTGACGATTTATTCTCTTCCAACTGATCTCTGTCGGTGCTCAAATTTTCCTTTGTGCTTCCAGAGCTGATGGGGATCTCGCACGAGCTCGAATCTTTGCTACCTTTTTTGCTCTTCTCCTCCTTCTGGTCATCGTCGGTTATGACGAACGAGGATATCGTCAAGTCGGGCAGCGAATCCAAGTTGAGCTCCGGTACTACTGGTACGGCCGGATCGAACGATAAACTAGATCTGTCGGTGGTTAAGGAAGTTTCCTTGATTTCATTGGTCGACTCGGCTGATCTACCCGTTGTTTCTTCAATGTCAAGCGAATTCTCAACGACTTCGGTGCGTTCGGCGATTCCATCCGTAATACTGGTCTCTTTAGTTTCGTCGGTTGATTCGTACTCGATCCCTTGCGCAGCCTCCGGTGATAAGTCGTCGACCTCATCCTTATCGGCGATCTTCGCGGTTTCAACCTCTTCCTTCGACACATATTCCACTTCATCCTTATCCAAAATCTCTTCCAAGGAACTCGTCACGACCTTCAGTACCTTTTCGTCTTCGGAATCAATGACTTCCATTTCGTCCCCTTCTTTATCCTGCTCCTCCTGTATTAAATCCAAATCTTGTCGTGTCACTATCATATCGTGATTGACTTTAATGCCTCGTATATAGTCAGGATCAACGGTAGAAGTTTCTATATTGTCGGTGTCTACAGGTTCGCCGAAAGCCTCGAGGACACTGGTTTTCTTTTCTTCTTGCGATGATTCTGGCAGATCTTCAACGTTCTTTATTTCTTTCGGGGAAATAAGGGTCGAGGTTACCTTGCCATCCTCTAGTTCTACTTCTAGAGTATCAGAATCAGGTGTTGGAATCCTGTCGGGTATAATCACAGTAGTAACAGAATCTGGAATCTCGTAGGGGGAGCCTTCCGTAAGTATATACGAGTGAGGCGATAAAGCTCGATTTTCTTCTGGTGGCATCAAAGCATTCTTACTGGGATCGTTACTATTTGAAGTCTGAACTGAATTAATATCTGTTTTGCTTTTCAAATCCTCATCTGTCCGACTTGCAATTGCTCTATCATCAACCTCGTGGGTCAAGCTGTCATTTATTTGTTCGGTACTACTGGCTGGAACGGTACCCGTTTGATTTGCATTTTCTTTACTAGCTTCGCTGTTGAAAATATTTTCGATTCTCTTCTCTGCATCCTCTAGCTCTTGCAATTTGTTTTTTATATCCGAATTCAATGTTTCCGACTCGCTAACGGCAGTCGGTTGCGAATCTAAAATCTTCTCGATACGTTTCTCCGTCTCTTGAATTTCCAAGAGCTTGTCTTGAATCTTGGCTGTCCCATTAGCTTCGTCGTTTGTCTTTTCTTCGGAATTCTGGCCGGTACCGCCCGCAGTATCGTCCAGAACACCCTCGATGCGTTTCTGCACCTTCTCGATTTCCAACAATTTCTCTTTCAAAGTTTCGACTGGACTAACGCGACCACTGCCCTCGCTTTTATCCCCGTTTTCCGAAGTTTCGAGAGAATCGTGCAATAGCGGCTCATCGATCAAGTCTGGAGTTACGTTCAAACTATCTTGGAATTCTTCTTCGTTGTTCGCCTCGGCTTTCTGGGCTGGACTCTTGCCATTGGAATTGATCGAATCCGCCGAGAAGTCAGGCGTAACCGCATTGCTGCGCGGTGGCGACAGCACCGGCAGGACAAATTCTTCTTTGACCTTTGGCGATTTAACGGATTCGGGCGATATCGGAGGCAAGACCAAACCATCGTAGTCACTGCGAGCCGATAAGCTTCGAGAAGTCGATTTGGACGAGGGCGGCCTCACCGGTGGCAATGAAATTTTCGAATCGTTCGATGCGTCCGAGTGATCGGACAACTTGGACTCGGACTGGTCTACGTTGTTTCCGCTGTTGTCCGGGGACTTGGTCATATCCACATTGTCTGGAATGGTTTTTGCATTCTGGCCATTTTTCGAGAGACTACGGGACGAGGAAGATTCCTGCAAGCTTCCCTCCTGGCTCTTTTTGCTGCTCGCGACGGATTTGTTCGAAGCTTTCGAGTGCTCCTCGCTACTTCCCGAGTGTTCTTTTTTCGACTGTTTCGAAGTTTTCGCAGCCTTTACAACGCCGGTCTTGAGCGCCTCGACCTTTTCCTTTATGATCGTGGACGTCTCGTCGATTACCTCTTGAACTTTTTCAACGTAACTCGGTGACTGCAACTCATCCAAACTCGTCATCCCGACAAAATTTTGCGTCACGTAATTCTTAACTCTATCCATGCTGAGCGATCTTGAGGTCCTTTTTATTTTCGGAGAATCTATCTTCTCTCTGGTTGTGTCAACTTTCTTCTTTGTACTTTCCTCCGTTCGGGAATATTTTCTCTGCTCACTTCGGGTGTCGTAGCTTCTTTTCGTTCTCTCCACAGACCTTCTCGATGATTTCTCGACAGTGGTTTCGCGCGTGTATTCGCAGGCAACTTGCATTTTCTTCTCCTCGACTTTTTTCCGCTCCCTGCTGCTCAAGCGGTTCTTTTTCAATTCCATTTTTATATCCTTCACCAATGGAATCTGGGAGATTATTTTCGGTGCATTTCTGGTATCATTTTTGCTGGTGCCGCATACATCTTGCGAAGCCACACGCGGTGACTCCTTTTTCTTATTCGAACCGACGGTCGCGCGTTTGCCTGTGATATTTTTATTCTCTCCGCTTGGCTTCTCGCTTCTCTTTTTCGGGCTACTGTCTTGGATTTTCGTTGTCAAGACCGGCTCATTAGCCAATTCCCGGACTTCTTCCGTTGTGATTTTTTGTCCTCTTTCACCAAATATACTTCTGTGCTTTTCCAAAACTTTGGCAGTTTCGTTGAGCGACCAGCCGCTATGCTGAACTAAATTATTCCCTTTCACCTCTTTCGACTCCAGATATGCGTGACGCTCTTTTATCGCGTCATTTATGTCTTGAAAAATTGCCATACTCTTTGTGTGGACGGTGTTGCCATCGTACTGTTCTCGTAGGTGCAATAATTTTTCAAAATGATGCGCTGCGAAGACATAAATGTTTTCAGGACGGTGACGGATTACTTCTCTCGTTAAACCTTCGACAGCAGCGGCTAATCCTTGTGGTACTCTTGGAGTTAGGAAGTAGCGATCGCCAACTTTAGAATCCTGGACTGTTGCTGTCATCTTGTAACTTGATCTGTTAACTATTGGAAACTGAGAATTGCAATCACAACATTATTGTTCGAAATATCCGAAAGAATGATTTGGAATGGTCAAACTATATATTATATGATTTAAATTAATCTTTATGTAATTTTTCCTCAAATTATTTTTTAGAAATTGATAATTCAACCACTGCTCGAAAATCAATGCTTATACATCTGATTTATTCAGTGAAATGCAATTCGAAAATTCACTGAAAAATCAGTGTAATAATATGCACTAATTTCCGAGCAGTGATTAAATTATCATTAATTCAAATATATAGAGTAAGCTACACTATTTTTACAAATATTACACACATTGTGCAATCGCATTTCTTTCCAAATCAAGACACATTTTACGCAAATAACTTCTGTAACTTCAAAATACTTGAAGATAATTGAGCGATTAAAAATTCAAATTGTTTATTTGATTGTTGTAGTTTAATCGCGTCATTATAAATAATTGTTTTTCAATTATTTTACAAAGTGAATGAAAGTGCCTGTCTTCGAATTAACCTTAAAATTGTTACATATAGGTAGCACCTATAAGACTATATATAATAATATTATCATGAAATCGTTAAATACACACCCTGAACAATGTGAAAAATATTATAACAATACTATAGAAATATAAAATTTTTAGAGACTATAGAGACTTTAATGTGACTAGTGGCAAGTGCTCCGCACGACTGAGCGTGCTTTTCGGTAAATTTCACCTTCGCGAAGGGTCGATCGATATTTTTCCATTGATTCGGCAGTTTCTATGGCCGCGTGACAACGACATGGCAAACCATAGCTGGTACGTACGTACACAGGCATGCAGATACAGTAATAGCGTCTTCACTCGCGCCATTCTAGTTTAAACTATAAAAGTTACTCTTACAATAATTATTTCCTATCTGTCATTTGAAACAAGAATTAAAACGGTGTACATCTAGCTAGTTGACAATTAAAAGATCTCACCTTTTATAAATTCTACAAAACATTTTTATTTTTTAGAAGGTAATAATATAAAGTTTTGTTTGTTTTTTACTTAATATATTAAATATTAAAACATAAACGCTGTATTTTCGAAAAAGGAAGAAAGTTAAATAAAAATGTATAAGTACTTAATTCATTTCTTACAAAATCAAGAAATTAACTTTATTTTATAATTTCTCTATGTTTTATATATAATTTGATTTATTTCACCATTTGGTTGAAAAAAAGATACTTTTTTTTTTAATTTAGTAAAAAAAGTTCTTTTTTGATCTAAATGTATGTGTTCGACACTTTGTTTAAAATAAAAGTTAAAATAATCAGATGCCATAAATTTTTCTAAACAAAATAGGCAACATTTTTAGTGTATAAAGAATATAATAACATATTTTTAATAAATGCAACACAAATACCATTATGTATTCCATAAATCAAATCTGTTTTTAAATATAACTATTCTGTACAATGTATTTTACAGCTTCATCGAATAAAAAAATAGTTTTATGTTCATAAAATAAGACCGTAATAAAATTGAATATTTTGATTACTGTCATATTCTATTTTCAATGGGAGCTCTTCAATAGTTCAACTTCCCCTTTATCAACTGCATATTTTAATAAATATTCTAATTCAAGAGGATGTAAAGAATTGCCAGGTATAACCAGACAATGTAACGGTGGACCAAGATCAATTTTGCTGATTGTAGCAAGAGAGCAAACTTGAATTTGCTGATCATCCGAACCAACTCTTGCAAGTCCTACAGCAAGATTAGAGGGAGTAAGAGCTGTAAGCAAAAATTATTTTTTAAATTGTAAATAGTATAAAATGGATATATACAAACATTAAAAATGAATAAAATCTACTTGAATGATTTTTATTGAGTTCCATCTTCTCTATTATTTCCAAAATCTGATGAGCTGCTTGTGACACAGACATAAATTGTGGTTGCATATAGACCTTATTTTTTTTTAAAATACTATCTAAAGTTGGTTCTTTAACTTTTATGTCTAACAGGCAAAGAGTGTGCAGACCTCGTATATAATTTTCTACAATTTTATTATAAAAGCTGTCTGGCTGCCAAGTTTCTGTCCAAAAAGGTATTGAAACTATTTCTCCGAAAGAATATAATTGCAAACCACAACAGCCAACAGCATTTATTATCGAAGCATTATGAATAACTTTAACTTTTATATCTCCTTCTTGTGCTCGTAATACAAGATCAGTATGAGTAGTAGCACCAAATGGGTCACCAACAACCAAAAATGCAATATCTACTTTATCTGCATTTTCTAAAATTTGATCTGCAGAATTTTCAACAAGTTCTCTGTCTGCTATAAGAATATCACGACCATAAAATGCTTCCTGTAATATAAAAAAAGAAGACTGTATACTTTTTAAGTAAAAACAAATGATTTAACAGAAAGATCAACTTTAATTGTGTAAATATAAATTACTAAAAAATAATCAATATAAAAACCACTTTGTTACATAAAAAACAGAAGCACCTGCTATAACAATTTACCAATGTTGCATGAAAAATATTTATTCTGTAGGTTATAGCACATTGCACTTTAAAAATCATTTTATGAATAAAAATAAGTACCTTAATAAAATCGAGAAAAGATAGAAATATTATACTCACTAATTTTTCTTTTCCATCTGTCAAAATTGAAGTGTATGCTTCTAAATATACACGGTCGCATTTTTTAATAATTTCTAGTCCTTTTACTGTCACATCTTTCGCGTCGCCTAAGCCTAACCCAATAATATAAAACATATTTGTTTTGTATTCTTTCTATAAAAGTTTATTAGAAATGATTGTAAATTTTTACAATTTCTCACATTGAAACATCTACGTGCTTACAATATATTTCCCAGTTTAGTGTTTTCACACTCTCTCTCTCTCTCTCTCTTTATTGTGTCGACGGTTTTTATTTGATCTTTTTATTTGGTCTTCGTGCGATGTACCGGTTTAGCGCCATATTTATACATATATACTACTTATCTAAATCCATCTCTCACTTATATATAAATATTTTTTTATCTTATGTTAAATTGTGGTGTATAGTAATAATAAAAACTATTGTTTAGTCTTATTTTTTCTAATCATGATACTTGCATTTTTTAGAATTAATGAGCCATTCAAAACGGAAAAACTAAATAAATATTTATAAGCTTGTAATTAGAATCCAATTTTAAGTGATGAAAATTTACATACTATTTTATTATCTTATATTGCCAAGTTAAAAAAAGAATAGAGAAATTATAAGTTTTTTTTTACCAATTATTTTTTATTGCAGAAATTGATAAATGTACCTCACCAGGACACAAATATTTATATTTTGTAAGAACATTGTGTTCAATCTATTTTTTCAAGCCATATTAAGCACTTGGTTACATATTACAACTAAAAGTAAACTTATACTAAATTTTTTTATAGTTGTAATACTAGTGCGTAACATTTTATACAAGTTTTATAAGATGCACCGTTTAACCGTGCTTCGTCATTGTTTACAAAATTATATAAATTAAACACTCAAATCTTTTTCATTTTTTATTTACTTGTTACGCACAAGTATAATTCATTTTCAAACTTCAAGCTAAGAGTATTATTCCCTAAAATTCAAATCAGCACAATTAAATTGTTCCCAAAAAAAAACTACAGTGCATTACTAATATGCTTTTACAGTAAAAGTTTTTAAATGTATATATTGTCTTCATTTGTTGAAGTACAATAATTATTTGTATATTTACATAGTAAATGTATATTCTTGACGTAATAGTATTATAAACAGTCATCATTATGAGTTCTTCATACGAGATTTCATTTGTAATTCGAATCGCCTATTCATGCGAACGCCCTTTAACGCATTCCTTGCATCTTCTCTCTTTGTCTCCCTAAAAAGTAAATTTCATATTGAACTGCATCCTTTTTCTCTTCACATTATTTTTTTATTTTTATATATCACATACCTTGAGTCTACAGTGCCAACTTGTTTTTTAGAAATTAAATTAACAGCATCATTCTTTCTCAGTTTAAAACCATATCTGTTGTAGGCACTATCAGTTGAATCTGGTGGAGCTGGTTTGCTATTCCCATTTTGGAATTTTGAAGGATTTACTAAAAAATTGGCATAGCATTAATTCTTAATCAATCTGCATAAAAACAAAATTTTTAGAATAAACAAATAATATTTTTTAACTTACTTTTCTTAGTACTGGATGTTGCCGTATTTAAAACTACGTGTCGTTTCTCTACTCGTTTTTTCAAGTCTATTATAGACTCCATTTTAGCAAAATTTTTTTGATGAATTTCAGCAAAATTAGGAATTTTTCTTGCTACTGGAGTTTTTATGCCTGAAAACGTAAAAAATGAAATGTTAAATATTTTCTTCAAAACATTTTTTAAAATACAAATAATATAAAGTTAAGGAATACCTATTTTTTTCTCTGATTTTACAATTATTCTCGGCCTGCTAAGACGTTTGACTGAGACACTTTGTGCTTCGTGAATATTTTTTCTGGATGATAAAACATTAGATGGTTTTGATTGCCTTCTATTTGCAGGAGTACTCACAGGCGTTTTTGATTGTGTTGTAATGGTTGAATCTACTTTAGTTGTACTTCCTGCTGTATTAATTAATGAATGATTTTCAGGAATCATCATTTTACTTATTGATACTATAGCTCTTTTTTTCTGAATTGCATGACCAGGTGTACCTATTCTATTTATACTAGAAGGTCTTGTCTGATTCGTTAAATCAAGACTAGCAAATTGTACTCTACAATTTCTTTTAGATTCTCTTTCGCTGTTTTCAATCAATCCAGCTTCATCCAATGTTCTTTTATTTGATTTCTTTTGCAATCCAGGGGTCTTTGGACATTCTAATTCATAAGTGTTATCTTTTATAGATTTTGCTCTTGTGGGTGTATTTAAATTATTCGTGATTTCAAATGTTCCACTGTTATTACTCTTTTGAGTAACATTTGAATCTTTAATAGATTTTCTTTTACCTAATGTACTTGAATTACTTTTATTAATATCAAATGTGTTATCTTTTTGTGAAGTGTCAGAGTCCATAACATCACTCATATGGATTAATGAGCTATCATTCAAAGATGGTTCAGATTCATCTTCTAACAAAGGAATCGGGGATCCATTTAATGCAACTAAATTTCTTGATTGATTTGGTGACAAACCTTGTTTATTCGATGTTAAATTTAAGGTTCTTTTACTTTTTTCTTTAGGTGTTGTGGTGTTAGTGGATTTCATATTTAAAAGTCTTCTATCTAAAGCATTACGTGGAGTACTCGTTTTGAAATTGCAGTTTTCTGCTTTAGACATAGACTCAGATATAATAGATTTAATAGACCGATTTTTTAATCTTTGATCTGGTGTAATAAATGTCTGTACTGGATGATCCACTGGTACCAAGCTTATTTTTGGTTGACTTGCTTTCGTGCTTAGAGTTGACTTTAAATAAGGTGTAGAAAGCTTATTTACAACTACTTTTGGACTCATAATTGAATTATTGGACAAACTGTTATTAATAAGAGATTTTCTGGATTCTATCTTCACCGAAGTTTCTTTTATTTTGGATGGAGAAACAACTTTAGGAGATTTTTTTGATTTTGATAAAGATAAAGCTTTGGATGATTTTGATGGTGATTTTTTGGATTTCAATGTTAAAAAAATTTTAGGCATCTTTTTAGAACTTGGTGGAGAAATAAATTTGGGTGACGTTTTTGATGAAACTATTTTAGGTACCTTTTTAACTTTTAATGGAGATATGGACTTTGATGATTTTGAAGATTTTTTGGGTTGCACAATATTAGATGGTTTTGATTTTAGTGATGAATCAAGTTTAGTTAACTCTGTAGATTCTACTGATAGTATAGATTGGTTTGACTTTTCAGATTCTGATGTATTTGTAGCCTTTGCAGATGATGTAGCATTGTGAGATTTTTTAAGCTTGTCTGGTGATTTGAATGGTGTAACATTTTTATCAGTCTTTTTTAATTTTGTGGGAGAAACTTTTTTAGGAGATTTCTTACTTGATTTAGATTTAGGTGTTTTAAATACAATCTTTGGAGATTTAGAAAATCTTGGTCTTACTTTTGGAGTAGACTTCCTTTTACTTGATGAAAGCTTTGAAGGAGATTTTGAGTTATTATGGCTTACATGTATATTTTCAGTCACAACAATATCAGTATTAAGTTGGAGTGGTGTATTAGATTTTTCTGAAGTCGGTGGAGAAACTGTAATTGACAATTTTCTGGGTACATTCAAAAACTTAAAAGAATCGTGTGAGTGAGATTTAGGAGAACCTAAATTTATAGGCGATTTTCTGGGGGTTTTCGTAGAACGATTTGGTGTAAGAGAAACATTTAATGGGCTACTTTTTGGAGTGACATCTTCAGATGATTTCATATTATCTAACAAAGGTTTTTGGCTAGATTTTTTTGGTGTTTTACATTCTTTCTTATTTAATGATGAATTTTGATCATCCAATTTAACTTTTTTTCTAGATTTTGTATTACTAGTTTCTTTATCTTTGCTTATATTTTTCTGATTAGAGGATTCTTGTTTTTTATCTTTTTGACTTTTTGTACTAAAAGATTCATCTTCACTAATAAGTAAATTTTTTTCTATTAGCTCAGATTTATTTTTTTTATTTTGCCTCTTGAATTTTGGAGATTTTGACTCATTTTTTTTCACCCGATACTTAAAAGAGTCATCCTCACTAATAAGCGAATTATCTTCAAGTATTTCTGATTTATTGGTTTTATTTTGCCCCTTGGATTTTGAAGATTTTGAATCGTTGATTTTCTTCTGTGACTTAGTCTTTGATTCTTCTGCAGTCAAGGACAATAAAGAAATATCTTTATTTATTAATAATTCTTGACCTTTTCTTCTTCGTTTTCTTGTATTCATTGGAGTATCATTTATAAAACTCGTAGCTGTGACATCTACCACACTATTCAGTTCCACATTACTATCGCTATCTTCTTCTGAACCTTTAGTAGATTGATCTTATAAATAGTAAAAAATTTATAAAAATTTAATTATTTGATTATTTAATTATTTATTTATTCATTTATTTATATTTTAACAGGCTAAATGCCTAAAATACAAAGTGAACAAATGGAATTTTTATAAAATATGTATGTACATATATCAAACAATTGAGTAAGGTAGGATTTAGAATACAGAATGACTTAAATAGTAAATAAAAAAAAATTGTAATTCTTACTTTTATTAGTTCGGCGAGAACTACGAAGTGTCTTAGAAATAGATTTTAAACTGCTATTAACGGATATTTCATTAACACTTTCTCTTATGGTACCTGAAAAATTAATATTGTCAAGTATTATACAACAAAGTTGTGAAAAAGAGATAATAACTAAAAATCACTAATATGTATAAAATAATTAATTTTAAAAATTGCAAAAAAAAAATTAAAAAAAATTAAATATATAGTTTTCAAAACTTTACAAATCATAATTAATTCATGAAGCCCAAATTTTTATTTAATTTTCACAATTTATAATTTTGATTTTCTTATTACATACAAAATTAATTTAGTAGAAAAATATAAACTAAAAAATTTGAAAAATTAAAAGGAATTTTTGCAAACTTTTATGCAATAAAATGTGAATAGAATACATGATATCATTGAATTCATTTTTTTTCCATTACGTGTTTTCATTTACATGTTTTTTTTAAATTTATTTCACATGTTTTGTATAAAATAAATGTAATATTTATAATTTACAAATATGTTTACCATAACATTTTGCCTGAAATACTTATATAAATACAAATTAGGTTCCATAGGTCATTAGTGTTATTTGTCTTAACCTTTTACTTAAAATGATTTAGAACAAAAAATAAATAAAAAGCAATAAAAAAGCTGACCTTTAAAAACGGAAATAAATGCAGGTAAATCCATAAATTCTTTAAGTTTAGGTTCTTCAAGTGTAAGTGAACAAGGGGAAAAAACACCTTCAAGCCAATCGAATGTAAATATTTATATCACGCGTTTCATGATTTCTATTAAATAGTATTATAGAATAGGTACTGTACTTTTATAAAACATTGATACATTTAAGAATACTACACTATTACTTAGCTACAACAATGTTCTGTTTTTTTTTATTTTTCATTTAAGGCGCCAATTCGCACACCATGTTCGAACGTATAGGAATTAGTATAGCGTGCATTTGATCCCGCCCAAACATTATCGAGGTAAACCCTAAAGATGTCGATGCAAAGGAGCAATTTTAATAAATATCTTTACCTCTTCTCGTTCTTCTGGGCGACATTCTACTTTCCTTTGGTACTTCTCCCTTTTTATTGCCTTGGATGTCGTCGTACGAAAAAATTTGTTGACGTATATCTATATATGAAGAGAACGAACGTTAACCGCGGAAAGAAGATAAACAGCAAACGCAAGACATGTCACGTGGGATAAATCGCAAACGCGAGACGAGAATATTTTGAACTATACCTGAATACTATATATTATCAGAATGAAACGCTGACAGCGCCTCGGCCTTCAAACTGTTTTTCAAAAACTTTCAACGTACTTTATAGGTACTTAGAATATTGACCAACTACTCGATATGTTGTATTTAGGTACTTACATATTTTAAACATTGGCTCAATATCATAAATATTACTATATAGCTTAATTTATAATTTACTTTTCGATAATAAACTTTCTTTTATTTCTTTTACAAGCTTGTACAACTGATATGTTTGCGATTAATAATAATTTATTCGCATGTATGCCACTTACGTGTATAAAGTCTATGCCCAGTGGACTGGACTGTGCTGGTTATACCTATACCAACGGAGAATGTCGGAGATAGGCCTTCGTTGGTTATAAGTACTTACTATTAATTCTGTCCGAACAAAATTTAAATTAACCAAGAGGTGGCAAGAAACTTATATATCTTATATCTGATCTACATAATATATATATATATAAGGTTTTCAAATGTTTTGAATCTTTTGAATCAAATATAAATAAATACCAGAGCTAGAGACTGTAAATTTGTTCAGCTACTATTTATTTATTTAAAGTTTTTAATTGCTTTTTAAATTAGAAAAAAATATAATCTATTTAAATTAGTAGTGGTCGATCATAGCCAGTGGCTCGTGAAATACAAAATTAAATTTTAATATTTATTACTGAATAAATTTTTGTACCGACCACAGTACACACCTACATGTTATTGAGTGAATTTTATGCAGGTCAAAAATAGAAGGTGCATCCCGATCGAAATGAGAAACTTGACAGTCTGCAATGTCAGTAAATACGTATTTCAGCTAAAGCCTGTTTCACATTAATTTAGAAAAAAAAAACTAATATTTTATCATATTAGGTGCCATCACTTTTATGTTCAGTGATTTTTCACAAAAAAAAATGGAAAATTTAAAAATGTGCTTCCGAAAAGGGTAAGCCCGGCAAGTCCTGACCCGGCCGGGTTAGAGAAGATTTCAGTAGTTTTCTCTTAAAGATGTCTCTTTGGTGGTACTTGGATATCTTTAAAGATGCCAGTGTTTATTGGGAGACATCTACAATTTATATGATCTATGGATCATGGATAAAGAAAAAACTTACCAAATCCAAATGTTTCAAATAGATTATTTTAATATCCAAAACTTTAGTAGTCTATTTAAATATACAACAATTAAAATACATATTAAAAACGTAATATATTTAAATTAATTGTCTTCTATTTTTACCAATGGCCCATGATCATGAGTGATACGAATTCTAGATGTCGGGCAATTTTTTTACGCAGAATCGGCAGAACATAGTACAAAACAGCAAGCAAGGAACATATCATATATATTGATACTTACAGTAAACACTTGCAGAATGCAGCGCCGCCGCAGTATTAGGAATGTGCTAAATTTGTGTAATAAACGGGTTTATATAATTATGTATTTGTATAATATATACTAAAATGAATATATCTATGTTATGTAAAATAGAAAGCGGAAATGGAAAATAATATTTTAATTTTATTTATTGTTAAACATCAGATAATATAAGTACTTAATAAAAAAATGTTTGTAAATCGGTATTGATGATTTATGCTTATATATGATAAGTAATACATTTTCATTTCATTATTTCAATAATCTCAATACTCCGACTGGCGACTGCGTCCTGCCGCCTGCGACTACTTCGATTATAAGTATATACATACGCATACACATCTTGTGAGAATTTGTTTTACCTACAGAGTTATTATGTAAGCTGAGTAAAACTACATATATATATATATATACATAGTACGGCACACATTTTACGGTTACTTGTCACTCTCTACCATTTCCACTTCATTGGCTGGTCAAAACCTAAAAAATTTTACTTATTCTTTACTCTTATTCCAAAATTAGGAAAATAGTCTGGTGAGATCTCATTATTGCTATTTCATAATCAAACGCTTTAAACAACTGAAAATTTATCTTAACAAGTTAATAAAAGTAATATGTAGTTTGATGATTATATATTTAATTTTGTCCAGATTGAAATTCATACATATCAAATCATTTATAAAGAAGTCTTTTTAATACCTACATTTATAATCTATATTTATAAATTTAAGTTTCTAAATTGTATTTTGAAAACGAAATCCATACAATATAAAGCTATAAAATCTTATTCGTGAAAATGAAAATTTCAATAGAAATATTTCACGAAATAACCTCAATATTAGATTTATATAATATGTGAAATGATGGCCTGTATAAGGTGTTTTATTTGTTAATACTTATTAATCGTTTCAGCTATCATGGGCGAAGAAGTGGGAAGACCAATGAAATACCCATACACATATACTGCAAAAATAGCACAGTTTCCATTCAAGTTTTATTTTAAACACAGCTGGGGCTTTCGATACTGGGTTATTGCAAGTATTGTTGCTGCTCCAGTATTCTATAAACTGCAGAAAATGTGTAAGTATTTTTTATTTCACAAATTAGCTTTTAAATATAATTTAAAAGTAAAAAAAACTATAGTGATCTTTCTTTTGCAGCAAATACACCTGCTAATAAAAAGGTTTGGGACGAAATTCATAGGAAAGAATTTTATGGTGATGATCATCACTAGTTACGTATTTAAATTCTAGTATGGTAATCTTGAATTAAACTTTTCTCGAGAACATCAAATAAAGCAATGTAAACTGTCATATATAAATAAATGTAAAAATTATAATTTTTTGATTTTGAAGGTCTTTATTACCAAATTAATTGTATAAAACGTACATTCATTACAAATGATTTTTAATTGTGCTGTACAAGATAATGCTCAATGTCCAAATTTTTATCTTTAAAATTTGGGTAGGTCCAGCCCAAGGTTTATTTTAACAAACTTGGAAATGATCAAGTAGATCTCGCACTATGGCAAAACTAAGTACTGTTACTATAATAACAATTTGATAAAAAAAAAAAAAAAAACTAAAATTCTAAAAATCCAGTAAATAAAGTTCTTAACGAACAGGCCTGGATTTTATTTAAAAAATTCAATGTTTTTTTAAATAAAATAAAATCTAAAATTTTCATCTACATGAGTTTGCAGCTTTGCATATTGTAATGCGCAGATCATGGAGAGCTTTAAAAAATGTTTACAAGACGACGACAGGTATATGTTATATCTTTTTCATTCTACTCTAAAGTGTAAATATAGTTAAATGAATAAATAATAATTTATGAATCAAGTGGATCATATAACAATATTATGGAACAATAAGTGTAGGAGAGATGCTAAATAGGGTACTTGAACTGGCATGCCGTGAATCAAGTCTCCCACACTGGTTCACGTTTTCAGGGTTTTTGCTGAGACGTTTGAGTTTCAGTGAATAATACTAATCTCAGCCAGGCCCAAAGAGAAGTTTCTAAATCAAGCTTGTGCAAAACTATCTAAAATTAAAAAAAAAAAATTGATACTGACTAAATCAGTTGTCAATAATTATAATCTCTACCGATCAGTCAAGTTCTTGCACTTTTAACATTTTATGAGCTTTGAATATTTGTTCAAACTATAAAAGATTTTTACTGCAGATAAACTTCAAGTGTTTATCTTATCAATAAATAATCGACTTTGCCAGCAATTTGCTGAACTAAAATCCAGATAATTTGCAACAAAAATTGATTTTAATTCAGAATTTTAAAATAGGCAAGTCGCTGTAACTTATTACATATACAAGTGTAAATCCTTTTCTAGCTATGATTCGAATTATCGTCGTCGTCGTCGTCGTCGCTATGTTCCAAGCCATTTTGATCACCATTTCTATGTATTTTTTGCATCTTTGCAGTAGTTGGTTTTCGGACTGCATCTTCATTGTAGTTCAACTTAAGTTCTTTACATTTTTTTTCGAAAAATTTTAGTAGCCTCATACCAGCCCTGAAAACATAACTAATTAGGTGAAGGTAAAAACATTCTTTAAGAAACAATTTCAATGTTCGGAAGCCAAAGATTATACCATATAAAATGAAAAACAAGCTTACATAAAGAACAGTACAATTGGTAGCGATTTTATTTGCAAACCATATTAATCATGCACCAGTTAGCCATTTCATTAAGCAACTAACAATATTTTGTTTAGATAGGCGATAGCATGCAAAATTAATGCAACGACTAAGAATTTATTAGAATAAATTGATTGATAAATGTAGTCTTAGTAAATACTGTTGTTAATTATAATTTAGCTATGTTGGAAAATGTAATTTAAAAAAAAAATGCATTCCATCAGAAATTGAGTTATCAATTCATATAGCGATACAAAATTTATGCTAGTATAAAGGTAATACGAATGCAAAATGGCCCATCAATGAAAATGACACTATACTAAAAGCGTCGTCTAAACAACCACGTATTAAACAACCAGCAGAGTTAAACAAACAGTAAAAAATTATTTTTATATTTGAAATTAAATGTAAGTAACTTTAAAATAATATGTATTAAAAAAAAAAAAAAAGGAAAAGCCTACTTGCAAGCATTCTATATACATAAATTTAATTAAGTAAGGTTTTTAGGTGCAAAATTTGTGTTATTGCAAAACATGTATTACAGAAAATTAATAGCTTTATAGTCTCTGGCGTCCGAACCCAATCATAAAATGGAAGCACTTACTTATATACAGCACTGTGGTCTGTGTTGTAAGTTTGGCAATTATCAAAAACTAATAAACAGTCACTATAGAATGTTAAGAGGGTGCGATACTCGTCGTTTTCAAGCTTTCTTTTTATGGTGCCAAAATCCATTGGTTCAGAGATGTAGTCATAATAATCTGGAACTTCATCTTTTAATACAGGAGAACAAAAAGGCCAGGAATCCCGATGACGAATGATCTCATTCAAAAGTTCTTGAAGCGTAGCCTTACAACCTTTTACAGTAAGTTTCTCTTCTTCTTCATGTTCGACTTCAGCTGCCCTTTTTGCTGCTCTTCTCGTTTGTCGTGGTTGTTCGGTTTCATCAGAAGCACTGCTGTCTATAATTTTTTTAAACAGATTGAAATCATTTTAATATTTTTTAACTTACAAACGTTTTAAAAAAAAAAAATATAAATCTTGTGCACTAGATATTTGAATGATCAATTACATATGTGATTTGGATAAAATTACAAAAAATAATATGTTGTAGCGTATAAATGATTAGGGCTTTGAAAAAAATTATAAATAAAAAGAAATTAATTTTTTAACGAAGTTGTTGATTATTTTAAAAATATAAGCAATAGCAGATTAAATGAATTTCTATAAATTTTACTTAGCGGGAATAACTAAAACACGAATATTTTAATACAGACCATCCCAGTCTTTAGGTTCTTTAGTAAGAAGGCTCTTGGCGAAGCCGTGGATGCGAGAACGTGCAGTAGCTGCGGAGGATCTTTCTGTCTCCCTATCCTTCTCACGCCCTTTCACCGCTAACAACATACCCAAAACTACAGCTTACTTTTTCCTTTTTTTATTCAGATTTCAAGTAATTTAAAAATATTTTCTGGATAGTAATGTAACTAAACTTGAAATACTGATAATGCAAACCGTTTGCACCACGTAGTACTTTTAATTTTTATAATAAATTGAATAAAGTATGAAAAAGATATACAGTTTAATAATAAAGATTTTAAACTATGTAAGCCCTTAATCGTAATTTTTATATCAGCTTTTAGAATCGCTAATTCAAGTTTAGCAGACATCATCTTTCTGTATTCATTAATTGTCAACATGTATTACCTGGCCTTGGATTACTTTTCCGGGATTTGCAATTCGTACAAGACCAGCGACCGCGGGGTACTCTTGATAATGGCGGCTCAATACAGTCCGTATGGTAAGCTTTATTACAAATGTCACATACAACGAGTTTTCCACTACCCTCACATAGAGCGCAAATTTGTGATGACTTTGATCTAAAAAATAAGATTATTTAAAAATCAATCTTTTCAGTTTCAATAGGAATAAGCAATATTATTAGTAACTAACATTTCGTGTTCACTGTCCTCATCTTCATTTTCGGCTTCATCATCTTCATCACTATCAACGACTCGCTTTGCTCGGTTATACCTCGTTTCTTTAGTAAGAGATGTGTCTTCTTCGATTTCATCTTCAAATTTTCTCCTCTTCTTCGCTTTTTCTTTTGGTTTGCTCTCTCGTGGCTTACACACGTAACAGAACCAATCGCCTTCTGGTACAGACTGCAATTAAAATTAATATTTAGTAAAGAGTAAACTTACAAAAATAAAATCATTAATCAATATTATTCAAATGTTCAACTAACGGTAAGTTTTGGCTTTAAACAATAAATATGATGACCCTTATTGCAACCATCGCAAAGCAGCATATTTTCTGCGTTTCTGCGTTTTCTGCAAATGCGGCATTGCACATTCGATACACCTCTAAGCCAAGCAATACTATTATCCAATGTATTCAAATGTACAAAAAGTTGAGACCAACTTGTCGATGCCATAAGTGACTGTTCCCACCTATCTCTGGCTTCTTCACTAGACCACTTTTTATCTTTATCGTCCACGCCTAGTGGTTTTTTCAGGTACTTGCGTTCAATAGCATGAGATATTTGTAACATAGCACATGCCATATTTTTGATTGCAGTTTGTTGTGTAATATCTGGAATAGATTCACTTCTATCTGGAGGACCCAAATATTTTCCTGGATCACGGTATACTTTTGTATTGGAACTACCTACTTCAGAATCAGGAGTTCCAGGCCTACTACTTTTAGATTCTGTTTTAATTTTATCTAGTGTAATGTTAATAGCGAAATCGACTGGAGTTTCATTTAGACCATAAACGAGTTTGTCGCACTGTTTATCGTATTTTCGATTTTGAATAGCATTCCGCCATGCATCGCGACTGTCTACTTTCAATGATCCTAAACAACCAATTTTGATTTTTTCTTCCATGTCCAAAATATAATCACGTAATGTAAATTCCAAAATGTCATCGATATCCGTTTCTGGTGGATAATTACTATGACTATTATCAATTTTCGGCTTCTTGGATACTTTTGATGTATCTTTTGCTGGTTCAGTAAACTATAAAAGAGTTACAATCATATTTTATTAGTATAGTCTACCTTTTTAAATTTAAGCAAAGTATATAGAGATATATATATATATACTTACAACTTCAGGATTTAATTTGTGTTTAGGACAATCATTTATTGCCGCTATCAAGCTTTCTTTTTCATGAAGAAGGTTGTTTTTAAGTTCTGACTCACGAATACCTCTCTCATTTAAAGAGTTGATTAAATTTTCGATATCTTGTTCGCTGCCATAAAAACTCCATTTTGATCCAGGCCTACTGACATGCACTGGACATTCTGCATTATCAGTACAAGCCATCAAACTTTTCCGTATATCCTTTTTCACATCTTTCCGAGGCGATTTGACGCCATTTTTATCGGAAAAACTGACCTTCTTAGGTGATTTATTTTTCTTAAAACTGTTTTCTTTATCACTAACTTCATCTTCAAATTTATTTTTCAAATAAGAATATAATATTTTAGTATCAGCAAGTTCTGGCATATATGGAGTTCCTTCTGGTAAACATGTACCAGACCATGTGTTAATGTTCTCCACAAACACACCTGTATATTTTATAAATATTAGAATGACATACAGTAAAAAAATAATATAATTTAATTTTCATACCTGGTATTGATAATAAGCGCCAGTATTTTCGATACGCTCTATCTGTCCCTAAAAGAACCATCATTTGATCATCTCTCGAGGCCTGTTGCAATTCCTTTAACTTTGCTTCATATTCTTCCTTCTTTTTGTCCTCTTTGTAATCATTACGAGTAATTTTTTTAGGTTCTGGATCTTCTTCTTCTACTTTAATTTCTACTTTAGTTTCCTTTTCTTTTTCTTTCAATTTTTCTCTTTCTTCCTTTTCTTTTTTCTGTTCAGCAATTATAAAAGATTTCAACTCTTTCTTTGCTTGGAAAAGTTTCTCATACCTTTCATCAATAATATCTCGTATAGATGCAAATGTTAATAATTGATTCATTAAACAAATCACTACAGTTAATCGGTCTTCAAGAATAAGTTCACATATGTTGTGATGACCGAGTGCTCGTAAAATTTGTGGCTTCTCTATTCGCAATAGAAGAGCAGGATCATCCTGATTTGTGTAACCACCTAGATAAATTTAATTTATTTTTTAAAAATTGCAATGTATAAATTAATAATAAATGAATTTATATTTTAAACAAAAGTACCTCTCTGTGAATATCTCCATTTAGAAGCTGCTTCACTTATTCGACCACCAGAACTCAATAAATGCTGTCTCAAAATTTCACTCATTGTGTAGTAGTCTAAAGCAACCTCAGATAACTGACATCCTTGATGAGTTTGGCACCAACTTGATGCCATTGTTGCCAATTTGACAGCTTCTGCCATAGATGACAGTCTGTGATCAACATTACTATCACTAACTGTTTCAGATGCCTCAGCATGAATTTCATCTTCTTCTTCGGCTTGATACTTGAAAATATTGGCAAGAAGTAATTGAATGAGATCATTTAATGGGCCTGTAACTTCTCTATCTACCATTGCTTTTTCCAAAACTTCAAGAGTCAAACCATTAGGGAACCAAGTTCTAACTTGAATTTCATCATGGAAAAACTGTAAAAACTCTAATATCGTAGCAAAGTCCCCAAATTTCTCATTGAGTAAAGGAATTTTAATTGGAGTTGCTTCTGGAAGAGGTTTAAGATCTTCACATTCCAAATCTTCCCTAGGTTTATTCCATTTTCTAACATAAGCTGCTAAAGCTGCTTGTTTTATTTTTTCTTCCTTTTTACGCTCTTTTTTTTCTAAAAGCTCTTCTTTTCGTTTTGCTTTTTCTTCTAAAGCTTTTGCTTTTAGTTCTTCTTTGAATTTACCATTCAATCTGAAAAAAATGTACATATAAAAATATGTAAGTAGAAAATTAAAATTTAACAATATAGTAATTTAATATGCAAGCACATACTTAGGTTTTTTATATTTTTTAATAATCATTCCACTATCATTGATTTTTTTAAGTGGATCTGGTTTATTAACAGGTTTTGGTTTAGATGCATCTGATACAAGAAATTTATCTAAAGATTCTTGTTTTTGTTTCACAATTTTTCTTGGTCGAGGTGTGAAATCAGGCAATGGCCCCGCAAATAGAGAATCAAAACGGGTCTTGTTAATTCCATATTTTTGTAAAACACTTTCCTATAAATTAATTCGTAGTTAAAATTTTAATAAATCCAAAATATAATAACATATTTTTATTTTTATAAAATTAGCATTTCATGAAATTCAATAATTTTCTTGAAAAAATCAAAAACTATAGCATGTCAAGAGATTTTGTATCAAGCCAATTATATTTAATATTGTATCTAGTATTTGATAAATTTTCTAAATATATATATATGATTATGCAAAGTAAAAATCAAATTATATAATTCAATAAAAATGTAATATGCCTTTAATTTAATGTTTTAAATCAAATGTTTCTCTGTAGAATTAAATAATTTATTAGGACTCAAAGCATTTAATAATTAATTGTTACAAATAAATCTAACTTGCCTTTACTACCCATATTCCAGTAGTACTTTGTTCACAGAGCATTCTAAGGAAAATCCTGTTACGTTCCCGACTGTACTGTTGCTTCCTTCTTCGAACTTGTGAAGCTTCTACTATCATGAGTTGACTAACATCTGCATCGCCACAATCTAGCTGTTCAACTTCATATCGAAATAGTTTTGCTGGTGGATAACATTGTCTATCTTGTGGACTTCTGCAATAGTAAATAATTAGTAATAAGAATTTCCATGAGGTACTCCAAAATAAGAATATATGAAATGAGTTATTTACTTGCTATTTTCTGTATTATATGCATTGATTTGCTGCTCACTAGGCTCAATGACCTGCAGCACATGACATTCACACCATGAATCTTCGGTAAAACTTGCTTCAACCATTTCCCCAATAAAATATCGTTCTCTAGCATATTGATAAACATCTTCTATCATGTCTCCAAATGAAGTTCTGGATGTTTTACTGGCTAAGTAGAGAATAGGGATACGTAGCTAAAGCAGAAACACATAGCAAAGTGATAATCCCAGTCGATTGTAAAGATAAATGTTAAGAAAGCAAGTTTAATGTACCTCCATTGGAAATTCTTTAAGGCTTTCTTTTGCATGCTCCTCGCATTGCAAAGCTTCATCATATGTCATTCCAGATTTTCCTGTTATACTGCATGACCAAATCATAGAGTTGCACAAAATGATTCTTTCACAAAATTCACTGGAAAAAAAAGTTAATGTTAACAACACATTAGCAGAGGTTTTCTGTTGTCATGAAATAATCAGATGAATGAAAATAAAAACAAAATAATGAACACAAGTGACATGTCAATAAACGTTAAGAAACGGGGTAAGAAAGGACTA
Source organism: Megastigmus stigmatizans (assembly GCA_900490015.1). Taxonomy (NCBI): domain Eukaryota; kingdom Metazoa; phylum Arthropoda; class Insecta; order Hymenoptera; family Megastigmidae; genus Megastigmus; species Megastigmus stigmatizans. Next base: position 23,675 of record UELV01000594.1, read on the forward strand.
CTGCGCCTAAAGCACGCCATAGCGCGACGCTACTTACTTGTAGTCCTTGAAAATCTCATTTGTGACCGCGCAGTGAAAAACTTCGTCGTCCTCGCGGAAATCCGACGAAACGTGAAGACGCTGAAAGGGCTTCTTGCGTAGTAGCGGCATGTCGATGTCAGAGCTCAGCACAAACAGATGAATAAGGCTCTCTGATTCCTAGGCTCTCCTCGCGCTCGCTCTCAGGTCGTCGTCGACGAGATCGTGCGCGGAAATCAATCGTCGCTCAACTCGGCGCGCGGCGCGCGCGCGGCCAGCGGGAGCACCACGCTCGATGTACTTTCCTCTCCGCCAGGCCAGCGCCGTCAGCAGCAGCCTCACTATTGGCACACACGCGAATTACGCTCTCCTCGGTCCTCGAGTCCTCTTCCTCTCTAAGCTTACCGCGGGTGAAAACTTGATCGCGAGTCGCGGTGGCGGCTTGCCGCGCACAAACACACACGATCTCCGCGAGCAACCGTCCAGAGACGGTATGTCGATCGTTGGGACACACGCAGCTCACTGCTCAGTCGCCAGCGGACTTAGCGAACGCGGGTTCACTCGAAAAAATCGCGACTCGACAAAGCGCCTTCTTCACGGTGTCCATGGAGAAGCGCGCATTCACACCTGCCAGTAAGCAGAGTAGCACCACTACGGCACTATATCGGACCATTCAGTCGAACCAGCAGCAGCAGCAGCAACAGCAACTCTCGCACTGCCGAGGGGGGGAGTACGACTGGCCTCTGACACTCTCCTCTGACACTACGACACTGCAGAGTGCACAAAGTGGGGGCTCACTCACGCACGCTACTCGAGCCGCGTTCTCGAGGCGGAAACTGTTCTGCCACCAGACCAGTAGTTACATATGGCTTAGCTGATTTCTCCCGCCACTGAGCCAGCGGACTTGTCCGCTTTTGCGCCAATTTTTGAACGCTCACCGATTAGGCCCACTCGACTTCTTTTAACTGATAGCTTTTTATATCCTACTTAAAAACTCGTCGCACTGCAATGATTTTTAATTTCCGACTGTTTCTCCGATTAATCGACCCAGTCACTAAAAGACGACAGATTCTAGCAAAGGTATTGCGTTCAATTGCACAACACGACGTTTTGACGGAAATGGATCACGATGCAACCAACCGCCATTTAAATGTATAGGTACCAACATCTCACATCAACATTAGCATTTAGCATACAATACAGCGCTCACAGATATGTCTAAATATGTGTAGAACTAATAGGGCATATAGGTACATGTGTGTAAATCAAATCCATTTACTGCATTGTTTTTAAAATTAAAATTAAACTTGACCTTGTCAGTTCATAAATATATATATGGAAATCCCTTTTTCAAGAAGTTACAATTGATATCTTGTCTACTAAGTAGTATTTTAATTGCAATATAAGAATGTAAAATTCAGATGGGATATGGAGATACTTACGTCGACGGGTGTCGACTGCCGACTGCCATTCAAGCGCGCGCTTTTTTTTGTTGGGATTGGTAAGGCTTCGCATGCTGTTATCGGTTTTTGGCGGGAAATAAAGTTCAATGCTATTTTAGAGTTCAGAATTTCAAGTTTCGTTTGCAGATATGATTTATTGTACATGATGTATCAAACTTTTGGTTGATAATAAAAAATCACAGCAATTGTTAAATAAAATATTATAATGAAGTATTTGAATAAATTTATATAAAAATTTCTTCAGAATAATTTTTGTTACTATCTATTAACAAACGTTATAATTATTCATAAGATCAATGTAACGATAAAAACTATCACTATGCTTTCATTTTTTTCTTAATAATTATTTTTTGTACAGGCACACTTAAAATTAAAAAACAAATCCGTTATACTATACATCGAGCCATTCAGTTATATATTGACATTTTACTGGCGTTACGTCTCCAAAATCACAACAATTTTTTCTCACCTGAAATTCATAGTTTAATATTTATAAATATTATTTTTTCATCATATTTAATCTAGCAAATGTAAATATTAAAAATTTATTTACTTACAGGACATACTCCACAAGGACTCTTAACAAGTCCTGGTGAATCTAACAAAGGCTTAATAGCTCTATATAAATGGCTTCCGTCACTTGAAAGTGATTTTTCCACCTTTCCATCATATATCAAGGTATTTAAAATCATTTCTAAATCTTCCACTGACAATTTGACCTAAAAATTATTATTTTATAAAATTTATTTTCTTTTTTTTTTCTAAATTATTTATTTATAATACTTACTTTACTTATACCTAAGTCAGAGATAAATTTCCAAACTTCTTTGGATGAAGCAAAAGTAGCATTTTTTTCTGCTATAGGGCCATTTAAATAATCTTTAGTATTATCTCGTTTTTGTTCTAAAAATCTATAACACTGTTGATTCAAAACATCAACAAATTCTGCTTCAAAATCTTGATCTTGGTACCATGCTCCTCCAGTTACAGACCTATCTGGTTCTAAATTGTACAACATGTATACTTTCTTTTTACTAGCAGCAACAGATTTAACAGCTTTAATAAACTTCTTTGTTTCAAGACTTTTTAAAATTTTATTTAACTGCGTAGGCATTAAATTTGACTTGAATCTTATATCTCTAATCCAAATCCCTTTATTTCCAGCCTCTTCTATAATAGTATACACAATCTTTTCTTCATTATCTGCACCCTTTGCAGTTCTAGCTTTTGTAGGATCTTTTAACTTGTATAGTAAAGTTTCACCTTGTTTGAAAAGATCAAAAAAGCCTTGCGCCAACAGTTTATTTATAACTTGTGCCTTTTGAAGAGGTTGTAAATCTGGAATTTCTGTTGAAATATCTTTATCAGATATTCCTTTTGGTTTTGATTGAGCAAGATTGATTATTCTGTAAAAAATATTAGTTATAAATTAAAAATAAATTTATTATATCAATGAAACAATTTTATTTTCTTGATTTCTCAGGTTATTTATCTTATATACTACATACTGAATATTTCTTAAAGAAATTCTGTTAAATAAATTTCAAATGAAAAAAATTACCAACTTCAACTTAAATAAAAAATAAAAAAGATTTATAATTGTTCCATTTTATTTTTCCAAAAAATTTTATTAATTATTTACCTTTGGGCTAATGGATCAAGTGGCTCTGAATCCTTAGAGCCCTGTCTCTCTACATGTTCACTGTTTATATCCATGTTTTAAATTTGAATGATACTTCTAATGCTTTATATATACATAATAATTTATCAATTTGCGACTGTAAGTGTAGAATAATTAAAAAAAACTGTATTTTCTTCAATTACTCATTATTGACAGTTCATTTTTTGGTTATCGACCATTCAACCATCGACTCTAACCTATATGAGCTGAGCTTTAGATCGGAGAATGGCAAATTGACAGTATTGGGCATGGGCATTGGTACTGTGC
>UELV01000595.1:0-22281 GCA_900490015.1 Megastigmus stigmatizans
AGTATGTTAACAAAAAATCGGTATCACCATTCGAAAGAACAGCTCAAAATATGTCGAATATGATCTGTTACAAATTTTTTCAAACCTTTTTTAGTTGAAAAAAAGCCTTGAAAAAGATGTTGAAAATTCGGGGTCTTGGTCGTTAATGGGTTAAACACGAGAGACTTGAATTTACAAACCATGAAAAGAGCTTATGAATAAGATTTTTATATATATTCAATTTCCAAAGATGTTTATAATTATAATTATTTCTCAAAACGTATAAATCAAGTACGATAAATTTTGAAAATCGTGTTAACCGCTTAAAAATAAATGGTCCCAATTTACAATACACTTCTTAGTATTCTATACCTCTGAAATTTATAAAAAAAAATCATATATATTCCTTATTAATCAAAGACGATGTAATCAGGGTCAGATTATGTTAACTCAGATTGCGCAAACATAACGATGTTTCGATAAGTAATCGAAGCTAACGTTGGACCTGGGCCAAGGACTGTCTCTTTTCACGTTGTGTATGCGGGTATGCAGACACAAACTGGAGAATCTTACAGTACCAACGAAGCGGCGACACGTGATTCAGGAAGCATTCGGGTCGCGTTTAAAATAATCGCTGGTAGACCCGCTTACTCCCGCTTTCTCGCTATACATCCACGTCGCATGTTATTTTGCGGCATTTTATTTTTCGTAGGTTCACAAAAATATCAGTGGCTGACTGTATAACGATTTCGTCACTTGGAAAATTTTCGCAGGGCTTATTTATCGCGGAATACCGAACTTTTTCTGGTTCTTTTTCCTCAATTTATCAAAAAATAGAATTCTATATATATATTAATGATTTACAGACTTATAAATCGGCTATACCGATTTTAATAACAAAATTAGTAGCAATTTCAGGTCACCGTATGTATGTTTTCAGTGGCTGATTATCTAAATTTAAACGATCGTGTGCGATTACCCGGTAAGACTTACACTAAAAATTAATTCAATTCAAGTAAAAAATTTTATTTTACTTTTCTTTTGCATTTTTACATAATAGACTTTATTTTACTTTTCCTTTCACGATTTCCTCAAAAACGAAAAATATGAAATCTTCGAAAACAAATTACCCTCCATCGAATCGGTGCGCAGGTTTGCTAAAAAAAAATTCGCGCTAGTGGACGGAGTTCCAGATTATGCGAGCGAACTTGCGGATTACGCTGCGGTAAATGTTTCTGCGATTCCATCGCTTACGCGCATATCCGAAATTCCTTTCCCTTGTCGACGATATTTGCGCAGAATCCAGATCTGTTTCTAGCGATCTCCGCGCGCGACTGACCTGGACATGCGTAATTTTACATTGTTTTCCTTTTCATTCCGATGCTGTACTAATTGCGCAACACTTGGCGCGCTCAGATCCGTTATACTTTTTTCTCTAATAATTGGAGTAAACAGTATTACAGTGTGCATTTTGAAGGTATTTTCCTTTAAAGGGATGTTTTTACTTCAACAGAATTATTTTTATTATCTATAGTGATTAAAAGTTTGCTCTATGATATTCAAAAAATAAATATTTATTATAATAATTAACAAAGGAGCAAGTTCCTTATATTTTACTCTTTCACTTAACATTGACTACAACGGAACTGAAAACAATTGAGCTGAAGAACATCATAAATGCCATACTTATTTAATAAAATCGAAAGTATCTGCTTATAATGAAAATCACAGCATTACTGGTATACTTAGGCGATACGTCACGTTTCTTGTTATGCTTCAAACTGGGAATGACAACAAACTGAAAGTGCCAAAAGAGCTAGAAAAACTCGTATTTTCTATAACTTTGATTGTGCGAAATGAAATAAATCATTTTGCATATTTCAGTTCCTTAATTACCATCATGCACGTAAGGTAAATATTGCTTTTAAACAATTATCCAAAATGTTTTTACCTAAAACTCCTACAAATATGATACAGATATTTTTTCAATTAGGTGCGAATAAATCTCTTGATCTAGCTGGTCCGTTTCCAAAAGAATTTTATCAATTTGGTTTTACGTTTTTTATAAATAAATTAATTTTATAAAAAACAAAAATGTTATCATTTTTGTATTACATATTGAATTTGAAATTAAAATTACAGATCTTTTATTTTAAAATTTATCTGTAAATATTACAATGTCCCATTATACAAATCTTTGAAAATGGAAATCTATCACACATTCCAATCTACTGAATTTACGTTTAAAAAATATATTCCAATGAGTACAATTTACTATTAATAAGAGCATTTTAATAAAAACAAGAGTTTATTATTCTCAAGATTTATTTCTGGGTCGCCAAGTCATATTTTCCTTCGTATATTCCGGGATTACATTGCGATCTATTTTTGAATAGGCCTGTCGTCATCTATCGTTCTCGTATGTTGCGTAGAATTTCGAGCGTGAAATCGATTTTCTCGAGTTTTTAAATTTTTTTTTTACAAATTCTTTTAAATTGTAGTATTATTTAGCTCTAGAAACTATTTTTTAAATTCATTTTTAAGGTCAGGATTCGATAAACGTCTTAAAAACAATATATAAATAAAAGTAATTTATTCAGATCACTGTGAATTTTCAATGGATGTTTAGATAAATTGAGAATACGTATTTATATACTTATTATAATTAAATATAGCGAAACAGCAATTGTAACAAACATAATTTAAATATTTAATATTATTATAAAAATTAATTTGTGAGTAAGATTGGTTAATATATACTTAATTTATATACAAAATATACACAAAACATGCATTCAATGAATATAATAATGACATTAGCAAGGTGTTAATTTGAATAAAAAGGTTATACAAGCTTGTTAAATTCTTTTGTACATTTACATTACCTTTTGATTACTATAGATATACCCAAGATAAGAAAGTTGCTGAAGTCCATCATGCTGTTTTACATCAAGTACAGAGTTTTTACAATAACAGTATTTTTCATACATTGGAAGTGCTTTATTGGCATATAAACGAATCAAGAAATATTTTAAAGACGTGCATTTATATTATCATGTTGTACTGTAGATAATTTGAAATACTTCAATAACGTAATATAGAAAAGGAATTTCATTAGCAAATTCTTCAAATATAAATATTTTAAAAATGATTAACGTGAATTTAATATTTTTTTAAGAACTTTACTTAAAATATATAATGAGTGTCGAGGATTATAAAAAAGAAGATAGATGTATACTCAGAGAATATACAATAATTATATTTGATGGTAAATGTTGATTTTGATACTAAATTATATATTCTCCGGTATACGCTAGGACAATAAAAGGAAGTGATAAGAAATAAAGATGCTACGTATTGCAGAGAAAGCACACATTTATTTACATAGCCGTAATCCTGTGACGTTGATAAACAATTCAGATTAATCTTGATGGTTACAACATCAATCAATCAACAATTATAATAGTAGCATTCTCTTCATTCTCTATAATAAAAATTACTTCTCCTCACAATCCATCGAATCTTTACATTAAAATTTTCCCCCAAGTGTAAATATTATGCGTTATAACGAAATTGGAATCCCGTTGTTAAGTTTCCCAAAAAGCAAAGAGAAAGATACTTGAGAATAATAAACTAAAAACCTAAATATCTTTGGCATCCAAGCACATTCAGTTTTCTTCATTGAAAATCCTGCAATAGTTTTATACCTCTTCTTTTTCATTGACCCGGAAATGAACCTCGAGTATAAGAACCGCGAAGTCGAAAAAGAAAAACGCCCATCGGACCGCGAGCGCACGCTCGACTCGATGCACATAATTCTAATAATAAATTCTGTAGAGGAGAGAGTCATTTCTTTGACAGCAAATAGCGCGGCGAGCTCTTTAAAATAACATGGGCGTACAACGAAAATAAAATTTGATCGTGTAAGAGCTCTTATATTGACTCACACGCGTGAAGGCATGAATACTTCCGCGGATGGAAAGAGGGGAAGGTGTTACGTCGTCTAATCGTATATAGAATGTAATCGAGGGGGAGTTTGACGTGTTGGTTGGTCGTTGAAACAACGGGTATATTGTAACGAACTTTGGTTTATGATAAGCTTTGATCCACCAACACTTAAATTGTCTTGATGGGTGAGCATAATGAGATTATTCTAAATGACGTGGTATCGATAACCAATGAAAAAGGAAAATTAGTGATAGATTAAGATTAAAGTTGGCACAAGTGAAATGAGGGAGAACATTATTTTGGAGTAAAAATTTTATTCTCATATCATCAAAACTTACAATTATGCATAATGTTCGAATCTCGTTGTATTAGAATTCGTTAATTTCGCGTCAATTGCCTTCGATGCTCATTGTAACGGGACACAAAAATACATTATTGTATAAGCGCGTGTGCCTCTGACTAGAAAAAAAAGAAAGAAAGAAAGAAAGAAAGATCCATTCTCTCGCCCATGTCGCAGAAAAAAAAAGAAAAAAAAGTCATATTCGTGGAAATGCTTAGGCGGAAGAATCATTGACTTGGCACTTGTACTCATGGCGAGTTCATAATTATAAGCGTCCGTGCGATGCAAATTAATACAATTCTCTCTATCAACTAAATTATCTAATATCCGTTTTCGAAAATCCCGCGTGTCAGCTGTGTTCGGTATTTCCGCTTGGCCGAACGACAAAAATCGTTCCTCTTTTAAATACCCGCACACATATACCTCGCCGATCGGTTATTAACAATTACAAAAGAAAAAAGACGTAGGTAGAAGAAGAAGAAGAGAAAACAAAAATAAATATTAGAATAAGCGCGGTGTCGCGAGTTTTTTTTTTTTTTTTGTTTGTTTGTTTCGGTTTGCCTCTCATTTAACGACTCAGGCCTCATTCGTTATCGCTTTTCTTTTTCTCACAACTCTCATTGCTACTCGCACTCCAGACCATTTTTATAAATACCACCACCATCCCGTCTTTGGCATTGTGTTTTGTTTGTTTTTTTGTTTTTAATTGCGAGAGTGCACCTCCACCCTCTACGATTGGCGTGCATTAGTTAATCCCGTATACCGAGCGTCTATTACCTGGCACCTGCAAGGTCGCTGAAGTCACGGTCGAGCCCAGGCCATTCGTCGCTGTGCAGGCGTACGTGCCAGCATCGTCTGAAAATTCGAAAATTGGGGTCAATGAGGATCGCAAAGTCTTTTTCTATTTTCACGCTAACGCATTTGTGTCCCCCTAAATTTGCTAGCTCAAACGATTCTGCACAGATTTTAATTTTTTTCTTATGCAAGGGATCGTTAAAAAATCATTTGCAAACGATTCTTTAACAACTATATTCTGAATTTTTTTAAATTACTTTGAGTATTGTTCAAGATTTTTTCAAAAATTTTTTACAGTTTTATATAACATGACACTATTTTATTTTTTATGTATACTTCTTTTTTTTGTAAAAATAAATATTAAAATTGCCTGAAAAATGAGTGATTGTAGGAACTAACCTGGGGTAGTGCGAGGTAAGGTGAGACGGCAAACGCCATTTCTATAGTAAACATCGAAATTGAACGAATTTTCGACGATCCTTCCGTCCTTAGACCATAGAATATTTGGCTGTGGCTCAGCTTGAACGATGCACTCAAATCGTGCCGTTTGCCCACTGACCACTGCAATGTCTCTCAGTGGCTGTAAAGATAAAATAAGTCGTTCTAATTAAGCGGTTTGATTTGCCAATTTTGTGCAATGAGGATCTACTAATTAGCCAGAACAAATCTTTTTCGCGCTGCTCTTATGAAACGGACAGTTTGCCATCAATTAACAGTGCTTAGATGCGCTGTATTGCAAATAAATTTAAATTTGTAAAAATTAATTGTCGAGAAAATCACCTTGATCGATAATAGAATTTGCGAATAGACGCCAATTTATCAAAGATAAAATTAAGTTATTTATATAAATTGGTTAAACTTCTATATTTTGTTTCATTAAACGCGCCCAGAACTTTTATTTATCAAATATTGTTGACTTTTAATTGTAAAAAATAAAAATTTTGAATCGATGGGCACGGTAGCGTCACGATGGCAAGTATGAGTTAAAACAAGTCCATTACGTACCGTTATAAATAATGGTGCTTTCTTCGGCAGGATCTCGATATAGGGTTTGATGACTTCTGTGGCAACAGGAATAATGCGCTCACCATTAGTCGCGGACCACGGTGAACCTATAATATAAGTCCAATAACATTAGCTTCTTCATGTCAAGTTAACAGAGGACAACCATCAAGGAGATTTTCGTTCAGTAATCACATGGGTACGAACACCATCGAATATCCAAAGATCACAAAATAATTTGGCAAGGTGAAAGAAAAAGAAAATATAGATATCATCTCTGGAATAGCGGGTAACATGCAAAATAGCTCTGGCAATGAAAGATGAACATGATTTTATGATACTGAATATACATAAAAATGAAATAAAACTCGCCTTTCTTTACCAGTAAATACAATCTAAAGCAACATATAAAACTGGAATTCATAGGATTTTGTTTTTCTAGAGAAAATAAAAAGTAGCCTGTGAGGGGTATTGGTGTGCAAGAATGCAAAATAAATCAGGGAGCTAAATAAGCAGACATGGCAGATCGGTGCACAATATATTGAAATGGCAACGAATATGTTCGTACAAGGCGAAGATGCTCAATAAACACATGATCGTTGATGAAACGTATGAACCAATGACAAATGTATACACTCAAAATTATTAAATATTACAATATCATTGTACAATAAAGTATTGTTGAATACTAATATATTTGTATATTAATACATCTTGCATTTGCTTATATTTATTATAAAATTTATAGCTGTTTGAATTACATAAGTACACTTCAAAGAATCCAGTATTAAGAGCTTGATAGATCCCTATCGGAAATTGGTAGCTACCGACATTGTAGATTTCCACTTTATTGCGCGAACATTTGAGTAAATAAAATTCTCGATCTAGTGGTCCTTTGTGTTTTATCCAAAGGATTTACCTTCAGATTGAAAATTAACTGGATAAAATGCGGATATTCTACCCAGTTCACTTTTCATTTTATCATTTGTAAGAAATAAAATTTAATACTGGTTCACTCGATTACAATAGAAAATAAAATCATTCATCGTCACATTTATCAACGTTGATCGTGTTTATTGAGCGGTACCTGGAGTCGACTCGACGTTACTCGGCGGTCCGCCTCCATACGGACTGAGACTGGGCAAGCTTGGACTGAGCGAAGCTGGACTGGGAGACATCGGGTCCCACCTTGGCGATGGCGAGGACGCCGGGATCAGAAGACTTGGAGGTGCGGACAGTTTGTTGCCCGCTCCCCTAAAGTCCTCTGCCTCCGAGAACTCGCTCTCGGAGGTTGGCTCCCACTTGACGCTCTTCCCGAACTTGCCGGCGGATTTCCGGGGAAAGGTGTGACAGTTCTGGGCGCCAGTTTCCCGGGGCTTAGCGAAGCCGTTCTCCTTGCGCGAGGTGAACTCGTGGACGATGGGCACGTCGATGTCACCGGGTTTGCGGTGGCCCTTGTAGCTCTGACTGCTGCTCGCTACGGTGCGCTTACCCTCGCCCGGTAGCACGATGCCGAACTCGTAGCCGAAATCGTACTTGAAGTAGATTAGACCTGTGTCCGGATCGATGTGCTTCGTGCCTGAATATACACGAGCAGGAATTGTTTCTCTTTGTAACTTTGATTGTAATGAGAATTTCGACTAAGTGCGAATGGACAATCGCACGTTTACTGAGAACTCTATTTTATCGAGATTTGAAGAGAGCGTTCGAAAGCAATGGGGGGATTCCGTGAAATATTGTTTTTGAAGATCGCTGTTTCGAATTCGTTATGTATGCGTTTCGTTTCAAAAGACAAAAAGTTAAAAGATCAAAAAACAAAAAGGTCAAGATGTGCGTGAAAATAAATAAATCCATTCTTGAGAGGAATGAATTTTGTAATACTTAATAATAATAAAGAAATGGTGAAGAGACTTATTTTGAAATTGTAAAAGAATTTTTTATCAGAGTTATACTAGTTTCGAAAGTTCTATTTTGGTTAAAAAAAATCGTTAATTCAAAATTTTCTTTTCTTTTCATGCACAAATAGTTAAAAGTAATTTAACAAAGATTTATAAAGAATATACTAAGCTAAAAGTTGATGAATGTAACATTCCTTACTTTTAGCGAAGTTATTTACTGACATGAAATCTCTGTGAAATTAAAAATTAAGAATTGAAAGAAAGAATAAAAAAAAATATTGAAGACATAAATGTTTTCGCATTATTATTTATATAAAGCTGTAGTGCAGCCCAATTAGCGACCCTTGTTGGACATATGTAAAAAGTTGATTATGTTACCATATTGTGCGACTCTGGATTCTTCCCTATACGTTCTCGGTTCATCGCCGCCATCCGTGGCACTTCCGGCATCCGTGGACGTGGAACGTTTCAAAATCGGCTTACTTCGTTTCTTTAAATCAGATTGTATGTCGCTTGAGAATTTTTCTGTTTTCGATCTAAAGCTGCTCGTCATGTCGCTTATGTGCTTCGTGGCCACGTCTGCGAATTGTAGATTAATCAAATTCATCAACGTTCTTTTTTCCCGTTATGAAAGATACTCGATTACCACGAAGATTAAAGTGAAAGTAATATTGCGATAAGAAAAAAAAAGTAGATTATGGTTAGTGCATTGTATAGAGATTCGAGTTACGAAAGATTTCAATCGCGTCGAGAAAGCAAGATAAAATAATCGCCTAATTCGCCTTACGATTCGCGGTCGTCTTGAACTCTTGTCCAGGTGCAAATGCGAACTCTGGAGGAGAGCCGGGTTTCAGTTCGTTGTCCCCAGCGAATTGTCGACTCTTTATTGTTTCTACGTGGGTGGATCGCCTCTCGTTCTCAGACTTCTCCGTCTCAGATTCACTAGGCCAGGTGATTATCGGCGACCTGGTAGCTTGAGCTCTCGGAGGTTGTACTTTCCGATATCTGGGCTCCTCAGTTTCGCTCTCGCTCGGTGCCCATTTGGCTCGGATTCTGCTGGTGTCTGCATCGCTTTCATAATCGGACTCACGAAACTGACCCTGAACGAACTTTGTGGGCTTAGGAACGTTGTAGGAACTTTGCTTTTGCTGATGACTACCAAATGACCCGGTTGATTGTTGCGTCTCAAATTGATTTTGACTATGTATTTGATTTTGATTCTGCATTTGATGTTGATTCTGCATTTGATTTTCGCCGAATTTAATGACTCGACTTGTTTGCTCGACTGTGACGATCCTCCTCGTGTTTTCTGTCGATTCATCCATGCGCACCGTCTTTTTCATTTCTGTGCCGACGGCATTGTGATATGGTACACCGCCCCGTCCCTCATAATAGGATTGTCTGGGTGGTGCGTAGGCCATTTCTGGTGGAGAACCAGGAAGTAGTACGGATTTGGGTCTAGGTTTTTCTTCCCTTACTTCTTTTTTTCTCATGGTGACAGTATCCTTCGCTGTTTCAGCAAATGATGAAGGAGGCGCTGATGGCATTCCTATTTAGAACAAAGGTGTTTTCTGACGAATGACAGGTGACGTGATGTATGAGTAGAAGTAGAAGAGGCGCCATGAGCTCATAGATAGATGGTTATGAGCGTGAAATGTGAACGTCTGAGAGAGACGCTGCAGAGAAGTTTGAATAAAGCGCAAGAGGGTAAGCAAAGCAAACGATAATGGTTAATCTAACTGCTTAAGAGACTCAACGAACAAGCAGTCAGAGGTAAGCAACTGTAAAGGAAAGAAGCTAAGACGCAATTCGAAGCAGGAAAAGGATGTGTGTGAGCGAGAAAGCAACAACATATTCCATCGCACTAATAATTATAAGCTGAAAATAAACTTCTGAGTAAAGAGTGTCAAGCGAGCTAGTCAGAAAGTTGAACGTATGGAAAATGTCCCAATTTATTGCACAGTTTATGGTTTATTGTATATTTTATATTCTGACAAGGTATATTCTAGGTGTAATTCTTATAAATTACAAAAATATACATTCTTAATCATCACTGATTGATATAGCACTAATTTTAAAAATACATATGCATTTGTGTTTTAATTAGATTTATTTTTTTATCAATTGGCTGGGACATTCACCTTAGAAGAAGAAATAACGCTTGGTGCGAGTTTTAAACGAACCTGAACCGGAAATGGATGATTTTACAGACTTAACAGATGATGATGATTTTGTGTCCGACAACGTTTGTTGTGATGAACTTTGTGTTTTCCAGACCGATGATATCCTACTACTGTCAAAATCGCTTTCATAGTCGCTTTCACGGAACTCACCCTTAGAAAATCTTGATTGAGTTTGTGACACCTGAGGTTTATCCTGTAAAGAAGAAGAACGTTAAAAAATAATTTTTATATTGATTTGTAATCACAAAAACATCTAGCATGCTAAGGGTTAACAAAAACTAATACACCATAAATAAGGATAATCAATGCTTATTTATAAAATAAATTAATAACACTTGTTAGCGCTTTATCCTATATCGGTCAATATAGATATGATAATTGAAAACCTGCAATCAAAATAAGTAATTTTGAATCTGCACACAAAGCTAACTATTTTCTAGCGATGCAAAGATAAAAAAATATACATAAGGTACATGATTTGTCAAAACAAAACATTAACACAATGCTAACACACGATATTGCATTCATCTTCGAACCTTTGTAGGAGCAGGCCTATATCGCGGTTGTGGCGACTTTTCGACTATCTTCTCCACAAAAGAAGTTCGTTGAGTTTCAGTTTTAGGTGAACTAGAATAGGATTGGGCTTGTGAAAATGAGGATGAAGAAATGTTTTTATTTTGTTGAGAACTACTGTAGCTTTTGCTTTCCATAAAACTAGATTTCGACTCTGAAAATGAAGAAGCTGATTCAGAGAATGCTTTGCGCTGTTGTAAGTGCAGTGGTTCATCTGTATCAGCCATGTATCCACTTTCTTGCTGGAAGGTTTTTGTTTTAAATTTCGGCGATTCTGGCTTAATGGGCTTTGTTAAAGCAGGCTTCGTTGGCTGGACATATATTGGTGGGGAGCCAGGTTTCGGTAACGTTCCATATTGCTGAGTTTGGCTGGTTCTCTGCTGACGAGAGTCTGATTCATAATGTGAAGATGATTTCTTAATCGATGACTCACTAAGATCAGGAGTCACGACTGGCCTTGGTGGTCCTGTTAAACTTGATGATGGAACTTCAAAGCTTGATGGAGGAAGTGGTTCAGGTTCCGTGGATCTGGGCCTACACGTATGCGCTGGTACTGGTGCTTGAACCTTCCTATACCCGCTTGCGCGCTGTTCGTTATCACTTTCGCAAGTACGCCATTTTGATTTCAAAGTATTATCAATTTCAGATTCATAGTCACTTTCGCTATAAAATGAACTCCTCGAATATTTACTTGTTGAACATGGTTGCGGTTGAGCTGAAGGTGTACTTAATTTGTAATCTCTAGAAATATATTCTTCAGTCTTTTTGGTATGTACCGGTGGTGGTATTGTTCGAACGGGGCCTGGAGGTATATAAGCTGGCTTATGATCTATTGACCTTTCAAATTTTTCTATTTTCTCAACCTTCTTCTCTTGCACAAAAGGTCCTGGAGCATAACCGATTTCTGGAGGAGTTCCAGGCTGCAAAACAGGTGCTGGTGCAGCCGCTGGTGCTGGATGATAAAGTTTAACGACAGGTTTTGAAAAATCTGTCACACTTTTTACGAGGCTAGGAGCTCTTAAGTCACTACCATCAGGCCATGGCCTAGCTGTTTGCTTTTTAATAGCATCATACTTTTTTTCTGTAGTTTCTGTTTTGTGAACATCACACTCCGATGAATATTTTTCCATAACTGATCTTTCTTCGATAGTGTTCACTGTATGATCCACTTTAATTGTTTCAGCATTGTAAATAATGGGTGCTGGCTTCGGTGGAGAAGGTGGTGGCTCAATTTTTTTCTCTGTTACGTGAATTTCTTTTGACCCAAATGATTTCTTTTCTAGAGAACTTGATGATTCAATAGTAGTTTGAGTGCAGCGATACTCTGGTTTTAATTCAGTTTCTTGCTTTGACTCGGATGAAGAGACTTTATAATTTTGTTCTGGAAGATTCCACTCTTGTTTGTCAGTAAATGATGTAGTTGTATTACGTTGTTGTGGTGGCCAAGATTTTCTACTAGAATCCGCACTCTTATGCGCCCAAGATTTTTCCATTGATAACGCATCTGTCGATGTAGATGACGAATATCCATCATAATCTCTCTTTTCATGGACATTGCTCTTAATACATGTTTCTTCAACGACTTCACTTTTTCCAAGTTCGAATGGTGGTGGTATTGAAAGGGGACGTGCTGGTGCTTTTTCTTGGGGTTTTGGTTGTGGCTTTGGTGGAGCTGGCGATGGGAAAATTTTAACACCTCCTATTGGAGCATCAATCGGAGAATAATTTTTATCAAACGATTCCTGTAATTGTTTCGCTTTAATGGAAACATCCGGACGTTTTCGCGTTACTTCTTCAGGCTTAGGTGCGTATCCAATCTCTGGAGGTGGTTCAGGCACAAGGTTAAATCCTTTTAGCATAGCTTCTGCACTTTCAGATTGAGCTGCTAACTTAGAAATAGTTAATGTACCATGTATAGGCGATCCAGAAGCTGTGACATCTTCCAATATTGTTCTCGTGCACTCTAAGGGAGATAATTTATGTTCTTCATAAGGAAAATCAAACATAGTGTTATCTATACCACGCGATGAAGATGATCCTTTTTCGAATTTATTGAAAATATCTTGTACTGCCTTTTTACCAGCCTTTATGTCTGGTTTAGGCACTTCGTGTGCTGCTTCCTCAAATTTGGTAGTACGCTCATAATTTTTTGTTAATTGATCAACTCTTACATCACATCCAGGACCAGTTCCATCGTCCTGATCGGTTAGTTTGATCATTTCTTTAGGACCTCTAGGAAAACTATCGCTTCCTTTTGACATGGATTCAAAGAAACTTAGGGCGTCCTTCCTTGCCATGGTAGATGTTTCAATATTTTCGTTTTCGGTTATTTCAGATTTCTGATCAACAACGTTCTGACCCCCAATAGTAGTTTCCGTAGTTTCTATCTTTTCTTCTCTTTTTGAAGCATCAAAAGGTGCTGGTTTATGTTCAAGTTTCATATGGAATTTTTGTTCGGATTTCGTTTCACTTTTATGTGACTCAACGGAAGAAGATATCATTTCTGTACGCGATGCCTTTTGATTCTCTTCAGTAGTTTCGGATCTAACAGTTCGTATGGTAGAGGATGAGGATGTAGAAGGGAATGGTGTTTTTATTGCAGCACTTGGCTGGATCATAGTTGTTGTGATTTGTTCCGTAGTTAAAGCTGCGCCAGGAATTTCAGTCGGCTGACCGCAACAAGGCTATCATTTAAATAATTTTTTTTGAATATCTTTTTCCCCACTTACAGTATGTATAGATAAGTGCAATAAATGCCTATTTTCCAATACAGCCTATATAATTCGTCACTTACCTTTTTTGCATTTTTATCTTGAAGATTTTCATAAACCAAGGTTTTGTGCATTTCAATCATTGTGTCGGGTGTTGGTTCAAATACTGCAAAGTCAGCAATGCTTTGTGCCTCTCCGCCAGCATTGGTTGCTCGAACCATGTACTTTCCTGCATGCTCTTTTTCCGCTGTAATTTAATTTATACTTTGTAATTTATTTATTATTTTTATTAGTATTTTTTAAATAATATGTTCTGTGTTTACCTTTATCGATGAGCAAAAGATAACAATTTCCTTGCTGTCTCATTCTGTACTCCGGTTCAATAAGAGGTTCGTCGTCTTTGTACCATGTAACAGTCGGATCAGGGGTGCCGGTAATTTCAACTTCCATGATTACTCTATCACCTTTCTTGACTACTTGAGCTTGAAGTCTTCTACCGAATACAGGAGGGAAAATGGTTTCTGGTAAAAAAAAAAAAAAAAAGAAAAGAATTATTTTAAAATGTTTCAGAATTAGGTTGGTACCAAATACAAGAAATTATAAGGAATATTTACTTTTGACTACTAAATCAGCTGTGCTGCTCGAATTTCCAATTTCGTTTCTAGCTGTACACGTATATCTACCAGCGTCCTTGACCTTGACGTCCTTTATTTCCAATTTCACATGATTATGATCATAACTCAGCTTTATACCATTTTTCGCCAATAGATCCTGTCCATTTTTGGTCCACGTAATTGTCGGCTGTGGGAATCCTAAATCACACCAAGTATTTTGGAATAGTGAAAAATTTGTTCACCTTAACGGTTACACGTTAAATGATATGAATGAAAAAGATTGTTACCGTCAACAATGCCTTCAAGCACAATGTCCGTTCCTTGATCGACTATCATTCCAGTTATAGGTGACACAAATCGTGGAGCAGTCTGTTTTCTGCAAGGCTTTTGAACTTGAACTTGATGTTTGCATTCTTTTTGCCTTGTACCTCCTGAGTCTTGGGTAACAATGACCGTTTTCTCTTGGCGTATTTCACCTGGCGCATCTTGCACAATTCGTTCGAACTCTTCAATTCTCTGTGACTAATATTTTAAACAATATTTTAATATGGATCAATAAGTTTTACAATATCATTATAGCCCATATTTCCTTTCACAATTTAAAAAAAATTTCTAAAGCAATTAAACTAAACTTATTAAGTTTATGTGAATAAATTTTTTGAAATTGTAATTCTTTTAAAAATAAACTTGATTCATAAATTCTGAGCAGATTTTTCATATTTCTTCTTAAATGAAAAATCAAATTACGCATTAATTTAACAGATAACTGGATATACCCTCTTAACTTAAATTTTAGTTTCTAAACGATACATAAGGTGAAAATTTTATTCAAGAACTGACCTGGACGACTGGCTGTGCCCCATTGTATGCACTAGACTGTTCCGAACTCTGCGTTGACTTTTTCACGCACAAACTAGTAGGCTGACGGGCTGGACAGCTGGAGAGTGTCGAGGAGCTGGTCGTGGAAACATACTCCTTCTTCATCGAGGTGTGCATCGTCGAGGATTCTGTGATCGACGAGGACGTTTTGGTCACCGTTTGATTGTCGGACAGGCCACCCTCGCCGGTCGCCCTCTCGCTCGCGAAGTACTTGTCGCTACTGCTCGAGGCCTGCATCTCGGTGCTTGCGACGGGCAGTTGGATCGTCTCGAGTTGCCCCTCCTCCGCCTTGACCCCTCCACCTGTGTGCACACAATACAAATCACGATGATTAATCGGTTTATCAATAGATCGATATCGACGGCTCGATGAGAGGCTGAGAGAAAGGGAAAGACATGCGCAAGTTTTGGCACAAGATCGGCAATGGGATTGTCCTTGTCACGGGGATCGTTTCTTTGTCACTCAACGCCCAGGCCTTCTATCCTTGTCAGGTGTGCCCTGTCATCCTCGTAAAAATAACGAAAAAAGCTCACTGTTTTGAACGTCGGCATCTGCGAGCGCGATCGTCTCTAGCTTCTCTATTTTCACGCGCTGAATCATTGAACGGGTGTGTATGTATGGCACGTGGTAATTCGAAAGTATAGTTAACTTAGCATCTTGTTAATTGGATATTGTCTATATGCTGGGATCCCGATAATATTGTATGCGCTTTATACATCGTATCGGTATGCAATGTATGATAATTTGCAGCATGTAATGCATCGATATTATTGTCGAACATCTTCGAAACAGTGTTGCTAGTAATAATAATAATGGTTGCTATATATAGAATGCATTTCAAGCGATTATAAAACGATTTTGATAAAATTTGTTCTCATCTAAATAGTTTTATATTATTCACGCCTCGATCTCAACTTTTTTTATGAAATTAATATTGGCCTCAACAGAAAATGATTTGTATGACTTTTCTTTCATTTTTGGATAGAATAGTGGAATTTTTAAACGATACTAAATAGTATTTTTTTATTGCTTAAACAACTTTTGTATTTATTTTTACTTTGTACAAAAATTTGCTTGTACATACATTATCGAACGCCGTATTTGGTATTAATGAACTTTTTTCATTGTGTGCAACGATTTTTCGCAACATAAATATGACCTACATTTCTTAAATTCGTAGGTGCGTATCGAATGTATCAAATGAATTTAAGGCTGCTATTCATATTAATTTGAATAAATTCGCAACTTTAAGCTCGTTCTCCGTAAATCGATTTTAGATAGATTTTCTTTAAAAAACTAGTATATCATACTAGACATAAGAAGAAATAGATGCGCAAAAAAATGATCAGGTTTGTGGTAGTAACTTCAAGGATATTGCAATTTATCGATATGCTATATAATTGTAATATAATGTTACAAGTTTATCTATATTGTGGTACAGTCTGTACAAAATTCTATATTTTTTATATTTACATGAATTTTACACTATTTATTTATATTTTAGTACTTTATGGTAGGCAATTAATGAATTTTATTAATAACGATCCAATTTAACGATATCTTATAAAAAGAAACAAACTTTTTGATCGAGTGAGTCGGAGAAAGTCCTTTCATAGCATGTCTTTATTTAAAATGTCAAAACCTTATAATTAATCTTTATTTACTAATATAAAAAAAATTTTGTATGTTCAATTTATGAGTTAATCTGAGAAATTCAAGTAAAATTCGTGACTCAGGTAGTTACACCAATCTCCTTTTTTGGAAGTATCTAAAGCACGAGAACCACAAAAATCTCAATGTTTCAATGAAATCTAATTAAATAATATTCAAACGCATATAGAAAAGTATCTTTTATACAGAAAAGTGAATCTACAGCATCGAGTCGTCGAGTTCTCATCGCTTCATATAAACTCGTGCGGTCGGCCAGCCAAGTTTAACAGCCAGCATATCCAAATAAAGTAAAAAAATAAAGAGCAGCAACAGCAGCACGAGTTTATTCATCTCGTGTAGCAGTCGCGCAAAGCTCGGGGCATACACGCGTGAGATTAAATCGAGCATATAGCAATTCTGGTCCCGCGGCACCTTTTCGATCACCATCGCTTCTCGCCCGCCCATCCCTTAAGCCACGCTCAAACTGTGCAAGTCCAACAGCTCCTCCTTCTCGCTCTTTCTCCAACTCATCGAGAGGCAGTGCAGCCGTTGATAGAAGGATGGACGGCGTCGGCGCGAGCGGCAGCAGCGGCACCAGCGGCAGTAATACATCGGCCCAAGGGAAACTGCGACAACTGCAGCCGTGTACCTGCAGCGATGCATCGTATCTCCCTTGGGGCTCTCTCGAAACGAGCGGCAGTGCGGCTCGCGCGAAAATAGACGGCCTGATTCGTCAAATGACGAGAGAGAGAGAGAGAGAGAGAGAGAGGAGAGTCGACACTATCACACCTGCTGCTGCACGCCGCCGCAACGCGACTTAGAGTATAGGTCCATTATAATGCGACTCTCGTGGAATCCGATAATTGTGCAACGAGATAGAGGCGCGTTCTCGTGATTACTTCGGCCTCGTCGTATGTATATATAATAGTCGCCACCGCCGCCGCCGCCGCCGCCGCCGCTGCTTGTCGACGCTCTTGTCTCATTGTGTACTTATGCAAATTAGTCGAGGAAGCGACTTGTTCACCCCGAGACGCTACGCTTCTATATGCTCAGCTCTGTCCCGACTCTGTTTTTATCCCTCTGTTGTTTAATTTTAGCTTTCGCGAAGACGATTTGGTTCTGCAGTTACGAGGTAACTCTTACTGCGGTTTATGCCTGATTCGATTTTGCGGGTATGAGGCGATTTCCAAAGTGATTCGAATGATTTACACGTTTGATGATACGAGTGTCCGATGCATATTTCAAAGTAGTAAATTCTATGGCATATTAATTTATATTTCTTAGTTTTTTAAAAATATATTATCGATTGACCGAAATTTATATAATTATTTATTTTTGCGAATTTTCAAATTCTATGACATAATTTAAGTTTTAATTAATATCAAAGCTGTATAAGAATGATATTATATAAATAAATATCGAGCATAATGTCTTATTTTTCACAGATGGACTTGATTCCAAAGAGTTCAAGGAGCCGCTGTTCACTGCAGTTCTGTGAGTCACGATGCTATACTGAGTTCGATCTTGCGAGCAGCATGTGAACAAATATTAGGAAATAGCAGTCGGTTCGCATTTTTAATCTGACAAAAATGAAAAATATTAAATTGATATATTACGAATGTATTCAACAAGTACTCGTTATTGCAATATAATGTCAGATCTACTTAATACACTTTTGTTTACAACTAACATTATCGCTTAGCTTAGCGAGCTATTAAAATATCAACAAAGAAAGTCTTTTAGACGCGGAAATACTTTGTATGGATCAAATTAATTTTCTAAAAATATGCGAAACCAAACAAAGAAAATATTAAGAAAACATTAGTATTCCACCTTCGCGAAAACTTTGCTACTCGTCAACTTTATAAGCGTCTTTTCTCAAATATCTCACACATTTCGTAGTATTTATTAAACACTGATTTCTTGCTTGACTATTTTCTATAATATAGAAGAACGTAATTTTCAGCATCCAGTTCATCCTAATATACAGGGGAACAGTTTCGAATGTCATCGTATACGAGATACGAGAATATTCAAATATAAATTCATTAAATGGAATGCATCTATCAATACTAAAGAGAACAACACGCGAAGAAGCAGCATATTTTCTAAAATCCAAGTCACCTCTATTTTTCGATTCGAGCACAATTCCGAAATTCCCGATCGGTCCAGACTCTAAAATAAAAACGTATCATCCAACATGTTTACAAGATGCATAATTCTTTCGATACATTTGTACACCGCAACGAAAGACGCCTCCATTATCGCTCGTTATTTCGAATATGATCCCCCCCCCCAGTTGACGCGCGCACACATCACCGCGGCGATGAGATTCATGAGATCGCGCGAAACTCTCTCTCTCTCTCTCTCTCTTCCCCGTCACTTCCGTCGTTGTTTCCGAGCGCGACGAGAGACATCGAAACGCACTCTCTCCTATAGCAGATACCATTGCATCGCACGCGCGAACGCAATATAAGCCTTTGGCTGGCAGCTCTCCAAAATATCGTGCAAATAAATCCAGATAAATTCAGATTCGAGAATGTACGCGAGCGAGAGAGAGAGAGAGAGAGAGATAGAGCGAGAGCACTATCTGGAGCGAGAAATTCAAGCCGACTCCTGGCCCGGATCGCCTCCTCGTGCGTACACCGCCAAACTGGGAACTCGCGATACTTTTCAAACTGGCCCCGCGCGCTCGCACTCGGATTTCCTAAACACGTCGCACGCTTACCTTGTCTACCTACATGACTATAAATGCGTGCAGTATGCAGTGATTGAACGCCCGTTAGAGGATACATCGATGATAGTTGGAAGTTCGTTTTTATATAGATGATCGTTGGAAATAGTATTGGAATTCTATTTGGGTGTATGGCTTCTCTGGGTGAATATTTCTAGGATGATGTTGAATCGCGCGCATTGAATTATATATAGGCTATGCGGGTAATGATTTCTTAATTTTATTGCACGTTCCACGCTCGAGCGAGTAGAAGCCACGAATGGGCTTCTAAAAATAATGCTTCATATGTTTCGCGAACGTGAACGCTAGGATTTTTTGCTACTTGTTGTATATACTGTATACGTGACTAGAGACGATGTGAAAAAGTCACGATTTGGGGTCATGCGAAACTCCTGCGCTTTATTGATGTAGATATTTACAAAGTTGTGAAAGATTACGAAAATGATTGTATGAATCGAGGAGGATAACCGATAAATCGATGGACTTGAATTAGAACTAAGTCGTGTGGCTCGGACGTCTTTGATTAGTGTAGATTATGATAATTGTGCTAATGTAGAAAAACGGTCTAATTACCTCATAAAGACATTGACCTATTGAGCTAAATTAAAAAAAGTACAACATTTTGAATCCATACAGCCGCACATGTAGATAAATAAAAAAATAGAGTCAATTATTTCACTTCGTCATACTATTTCGTCAATCTCTTCATCGCTTTCCTATTTCTAGCAATACAAATATGAAATGTACAGG
The DNA here is from genome assembly GCA_900490015.1 of Megastigmus stigmatizans. Lineage (NCBI taxonomy): Eukaryota > Metazoa > Arthropoda > Insecta > Hymenoptera > Megastigmidae > Megastigmus > Megastigmus stigmatizans. The sequence goes on from UELV01000595.1 coordinate 20,057, forward strand.
TTACCTAATAACGTAGTTGACCGGAATATTTTACTAATATTTCTACAACAACTAAACGTGTTTCTTTCACTTATCCATATTCATTATCGTCCGATTCATGAAAATAATGGCCAAAGGATATCAAATGATTATTTTGCAGAAATTGTAAAATAGGTTTTGCAAATCTACAACTCCAACATTTCTGTTTATGATGACGATAAATTGTGTTTTACAGTCAACAATTTATTTCGAAGACCGTAATATGGGAATTCCTTAGCGACTGTAACCTGTGAAATATACTAATTTTGAAATCTGGTTCAATGTGTGTCCGCAGTGACTGTTACGCGTAAAATTATATGAATTTTAATGAAGCTCGCGCAGCGCGATTGGTCGTCAATTCTTATTTTGACCGTCGGCGCATAATTTTAGATTTACGATGTTTTAGTTGTGACTTCGTAAAATTTCGACGCGAGGTAACCCTGACTTTGAGACCAGCTAAATTAAAAAAGTCGTAATGTTAATGACACCATTATAATAATAAGTGTCGGTGAAGCAAGTATTAAAATCCTCCTTTACATCGGTTTATTCATAGTTTTATTTATATCGTTTGTTATTCAAAAATTTGATTCGATAGCACAGAATAATAAAGAAGATATTTTATTATGATTCCTATTTTGTACATTTAAGAAAGACAAGAAAAACACACTTGCGTATTTCAATATAGATGTAATTGCAAGTCAAACGAAAATATTTACTTTGCGTCAGAGCTTATTACTATTCAGACGGCTCTACGAATAACAAACATTTCACGTAAATCGAAATCACTTTTTGTGTTAGCATAACTTTGTTCTTTTAATACAGATGAGCTCTCCTAAAATCTACAACTCTAACATGAGTTATATAGATCAACGACGTCTGACTACACTCGGGACATATCTACTAATCGTACATTGAATTCACAAGCTCGCGGTATCCTCGAAAGATCGTCGCACGGAGCATTTTTGAATCCCATCCAAAACTCCAGAACCAACATAATTTTTGGGAAAAATCTTCGTTCTCCCGTCTAACTTAGCGCGCTCGATTTCCCACCAACTCGTACAAAATAAAAAGCCCTATCGAGAATTCGTTGCTCGGCCAATTCGCACGAGTCGCATCCCTACACCCCCTACATCGCTCACACTTTTTCATCATCTCTAGGACGAGACATTACGTAAGGGTTCGAGTATTAAAGCAAAGGTGTATTGTCTAGCTCACGCGAGTTAAGCCGCCGCCGCCGCCGCCGCCGCCGCCGCCGTTGCGAGTATCCCCAGAAGTCCGCGACGTGTTGACTGGCCGAGGCTCTCGCTATTTCGGCCCGTGGGCCTCCCCCTTATATACAAAAGTTCAAGCGGCGGGCATGATCCCCGACGAAATTAGCTGGCTAGCGGCCGCGGACAGCGGTAGCACAGCACATATACACGCGGGACTCGAATCCATCGACGTGTAGAGTAGGACCGGCTCGACACAGGCCGAGATAGCAGATCTCGAACCAGCATATGTATGTATATGCGCGCGGGCCCCGCGAATAAAATATGCAACTGTCGCACGTACTTACGCCTACGCAATCATATATATAATATACCTTCACTTCCGTCTACTGGTTACTTCTTTTGCGTCTGGCAGTCGTTCCCGGCACTTCTCTCTTTTCTCCGATTCTTTTTCTTCTTTCTCTTCTTTTTATATCAACTGATTTCTGTCACTTTCGGTATTGCTTATAGCCTCACAATAATAACTTGGTGTCCAGCATCGTCTCACTTATGTATATATACGTGCACGCGGTTGTACTTTAAACGAATTGGATAGGCGAAGCTTGGGGATCGGTGTCGTTCGTGGGATAGAAAATAGTCGTGTAGTTTTGTCGAGACGTCGCCGGCGACGAACGGATATCGCGCTCACATTAAGGTCTGCTGATGCTTGGCGCTTTCAGGTTCTCCGGTAGCGGCTACGGCTGATGCGGCTGCGACAACGGCGGCGGCGGCGGCTACGGCGGCGGCTGACGGACCGACACACGACGACGACGACTCTCCGCGGCCGGGCAGTATTTGTGCCGACGAAAATAACGTATTTCTGCGCGTGCCGTTCGTTCACACACACGCACACACACACACACACACACACACACATACACGCGCGCACTCCCTACTCTCTACGCACTCTCCCTTTCTTTTCTCTCTCTCTCTCTCTCTGTCTCTCTTGCCCACTTATAC
>UELV01000597.1:0-20304 GCA_900490015.1 Megastigmus stigmatizans
CTTTCTCTCCCTTTGTCTGTCTGCAAGAGGAGAAAGTTGGAGGTTGATTCTTGGTTTCTTAGCATGATTCATGATTGATACACTTTTTTTGCTTATTGTTGCTTTTAGGAGGGCAATTGCAATTCCTTGGAGAATTACACAGGCCGAGAAAATGCAAACCATGTGGACCTCAATCGAAATTTTCCTGATCAATTTGATTCCAGAGTTAATCATATTAAAGGTGGAAAATTGATAGCTGGAAGACAGAGTGAAACAGTTGCAATGATGACTTGGATCGTTACTCAACCATTTGTCCTATCTGCAAATTTCCATGGAGGTGCTGTTGTAGCTAGTTATCCATTTGATTCCGGGTATGTACAAAAGTGTTGAATAAAAAATATTCTGTGCATTTTTGAGAAATTTGATAATTTATTTTTTCATTTGCAGAATCGCACAAGACTGTTGCGAAGAAAGCAAATCACCTGATGATAAACTTTTCAAGTATCTTGCCCATGTTTATGCAGACAATAACCCAGCTATGCGAAGTGGAAACACGTGCCCATCGGAAGTATTTTATGGAGGTGTCACTAATGGAGCACAATGGTAATAATTACTTATTTAGCTACTTTTTTCAAATTTTAAATTGTATAAAAACTACTAAAATATAAAATTTTTTCAACAGGTATAAAGTACAAGGAGGCATGCAGGATTTCAACTATGCCCGTTCTAATGCATTTGAAGTAACTTTTGAGTTGAGTTGTTGTAAATATCCACTTGCTCAAGTATTGCCAGGATATTGGCGTACAAACAAAGAATCCCTTTTGAAGTACTTGGAACAAGCACACATTGGAATCAAAGGTATGCAAGTATTTTGCATCGGTCATAATAAAAATAGAACTAGATTAAAGTTCACAAGATTAATCATAATTTTTTTTTTCCAGGCCTTGTAACAGATACAAATGGACAACCAATTGAAGATGCCAATGTCGCAGTTGTTGGAATTGCCAAAAATATAACTAGTACAAATAGAGGAGAGTACTGGCGTCTACTTTTGCCTGGAACATATACCGTATATGCCTCAGCCTGGGGGTAAGTATTTGTGACCAAGCAATGATTTTTATTACTTAATATTGATGAATTTTAAAAATTTTATTAATATTCATCATTATTTTTTCAGATATGCTCCAAGTGATCCACAAAGAATAACTGTGAAAAAAGGAAATGCTGAAATTATAAATTTTGTCTTAAAAAAGCTACCATTCCGAGAACAGCAAGGTAATTTTGAAAATTATTATTATGAAGTGTCACCATTCTTAAACCGTTTTTCGCCAGTCCAGAGATTTATCTCCTCGCTGTACAATGAGGAATAATGGCGAAAACTCGAAGGACGAAGTACTTTTACTTTAGAGAACTACCTGCCACTTTTTTCCTATTTTATGCGTTCAAGTATGAAGTGCGTTAAAAACTACATTATTTACTTCATATTTATTTTTTTCAAATGCTATTTAAAGCAGTAAAATATTGGTCTACGGACGGTATTTACCTTAGAGTATAATTTTACTTACATATTTATTTGCATTAATCATGACTCACATAGGCATAATTTTTTTATGATCTTTACTCCAACATTTGTATGACAATGTTAAACCCAAGATTACTTAATTTATAATAATGTCGAAAAATGATTTATTTTACCTGTTATAATGAAAGAAGCAAAAATTGTCCTGGTTGCTATGATTTGCTTAATTAGCTAAAAGAGATAAGTAGAGTGTAAACACAAGGTATAGAGAAGTTAATCAGCGTCGCAGCTGTTTTTCACTTGATGAAATGAAAGTCAAATTATAAGTTTTAGAACATCTGAATTTTACCGCTACGATGGCGCAAAATTTATATGAAAAGTCTATTGACATATCGGATATCAGTATATATTTAACTAAAATTGTTACGGGATAAAAATAATTATATTCTTGGCTTGAGGCTATTATCATGTACTAACAAAACCTTTCCATATTACAAACACGAACTGATTTTGTGTGAGACTTGTAGGTGTAGATCACACCTATTTTTAGATTCGTTAGATTTTCAGATTTTAAGCACTAGTTATTTACTGATCATTGAAAAAAAAAAAAAAGGATTCCAAAAAAAAACGAACACAAAGAATGAACAAAATAGGGCCAGTTAAAAGATTATACTTCTTTTCTTGAATCTTTGAGAGATTCTGCAATCATAGAGGATAAATTTATAAACGTAGGACCAATATAATTATTTTTCAATAATTAAGCATCTATTGACTGTTGATAGTTGATGGAATTATTATAGACTGGTATGTTTAAACATATAGTACTTTATTGATCAAAGCAATTAGTCTCTCTAGTGACCATTTTTATAGCTTACTTTTTTTATTTGAATTTATTTATTTTATATTGTTACGAATTTATTTAAACGTGAAAGAAAAATCGAGTAAATATTATTTTTTGTTTAGTGATATGTACTCTGATGTATGGATTCACTGAAAGTAAAAAAGTGTGTAATGTATAGTGCAATATCAAAATAAAGAATTATATTTGCTGTCAATGGTATTTTTTTTTGCTCAATACAGCGACCAAGCCTTTCCTCATATTCCTCTCGACGAACAACTTTGAAAAATCACTTGCCATTTAATTTGTTTTCTCCATACCTTGTGTTTATTTATTTACAAAGTGATAATTATAAATTATTATTATTTATTTTTCTTCATTCATCACTAACGACCGTTTCCATTCCGTATATACATATATATTAAATACACGTTATGTCGTGTGTCATAAAATGAACTTTCTAATTTGAATAAAGATACTCCTTGGTAACAGTACTTGCCACAAACGCCTAAGCTAGTTTCTCGAACTCGCTCGAAAATGACAATAAGTCGTTAATTTTTAAGATAAGCTCGAACTTTCTTTTCTCGCGCGCGTCATTTTACTTTCTATATAAATAAATAAAAGCAATAAAATTCAGTATCGAGGATTTCTAAATTTTCCCGCGACAAGACAACTCTCGCTCGCGGCAAAATCGATTTTTCCGATCGAAAGCACACATAACGCGCTGTGACCCTCGCATCGCATGTCATCGCCCACAAACGAACTCGTCGACTCTTTCTCACGTCCACAAAAACGAAAAAAAAAAAAGAAACAGTTGCAGGCTCGGAGGTAGTGAAGAGCAGGGTAAAGGGAGCCGACGCCGATGGGTTCCTCCTCAGCACCGACTTCACCCACCACAACTACACGGCGATGGAGCATTACCTGAAACAACTATCGGCCAACTATCCGAGCATCACGAATCTGTACAGTGTCGGGAAGTCGGTACAAGGTCGCGAGCTCTACGTAATCGAGATCACCAACAACACCGGCAGACACGATCCCAACAAGCCCGAGATGAAGTACATCGGCAACATGCACGGCAACGAGGTGGTCGGACGCGAGATGCTCTTACTGCTCGCCAAGTATCTGTGCGAGAATTACGAGACGGATAATAGGGTCACGAGGATCGTGGATAACATTAGGATACACATAATGCCGAGTATGAATCCCGATGGCTACGAGAACTCGACCGTCGGGGATTACGATGGTATAGTTGGCAGGGCCAATGCTCACAATGTCGACTTGAACAGAAATTTTCCCGACAAGTACGAGCAGAACGAGGCAAGTGCTTGCTCTACATACGTTTAGCTTTGATCCTTTCTCGCTTCATTTCTTTCGATTGAATTTTTTGTACGTTATCCGCGTTAATGGGATTGCACCGCATCGTCTATGAGAAATTGAGCGCTAAAGTTTATCGGGTCGTTTAAAAGCGTATATACCGGTCAGTGAAATGGCGGAAAATAACCGGATTTCTTTTTTACTCGTCTCGTCTAGCCATACCGGACTCTGTCTACTGTCCTATCGCTACATCAAAAAAAGTACATTGCCCTCCGATCTATTTAAAACTTATCGGTTTTCATTTTTACACAAATAAATAGTTTCTCCTGCTCGAAGCGATTATATATCCTTTCAAAGAAGCTTTATCTTGCGTAAAAATGTGATCGACAAAATATCGCGAGAGTAACTTCGATAGAGGGTAAACCGGAGAATAAAATAGATTTTCTGGTCAAGACCGAGCTATCGCTTTATAGATTTGCGGGTCCAGCGTCATTTCAACGCATCGCTCGTCCGCGAATTAGCCAATGCGCCGCACACTCGGCTGCATATCGACTTTCTAAACTCGTCGCGATCGAGAACTGCCTTTCGAGTGAATCTCGCTTATACACGAACGCGGTTGAGCAATCGTTAGACGCTCGAGATGACTTTTATAATTTCTCACAAACGAAATTGTCCATGTCCTGCAGATGAACCTGGTGCAAGAGCCCGAGACGAAGGCGGTAATGAAGTGGATATCGGAGATTCCGTTCGTCCTGTCGGCGAATCTTCACGGTGGTGCACTGGTCGCGAATTATCCCTACGACGACAATCCACTGACGATCGGTAATCTGCGAGCGCGAGCTAATCCCAGCCCCGACGACGACGTCTTTCGCATGCTCTCCGCCACCTACTCGAATGCCCATCCGACGATGCATCTGGGACAGCCGTGTCCGTTGCCACGAGGTCGGCCCTACTACAGCGCCTTGCAGGAGTCCTTCCCGGCCGGTATCACCAACGGCGCCGCCTGGTATCCAATCACCGGAGGCATGCAGGACTACAATTACGTGCACAGCAATGCTTTCGAGATCACCCTCGAGGTCGGCTGCAACAAGTACCCAAAGGCTGACGATATGGCCAAGTACTGGAAGGATAACAGGGAGCCGCTACTGCAGTTTATCGAAGCGGTAAGCTCTAATGCGCGCTCTTGCATTGTCCATCTATGCATATATACTTTGGAGCATTTTGGAAATAGTCTAATTGATACTGAAAATGTAGACGCGGAATGGGAAATATTTTCTAGGCGATTCAAGCATTTTCATTAGAAATTTCACAACGAATATTGAGAAATTATATATAAATTATACGCGAGTACGGTTACTTTTTTTCGATCTTTCATCCAACAGGAAAATTATGAAAATAACAACGGAGGTAAATACAGCTTGTCTGTTTCTACTGATACAAGTAAGGTAACGGATACAGGGAACAGAGCCTTATTCAGTAGAAACAGACGAGTCGAGGAACGATCGATGCCTTTTTTTTTTCTTTTTTAGCAAACTCTTTACCGAGCCGCAGATGATAAATATGTTAATGATATTTGCATACACGCGGCATTCGTTTGCGTAACTGTTAAATGTTCGCGGCTGTTATGCGATAAGTTTCATTCAATCGCATAATGTATCGTTCTTACTTCGACACTCGTATGGCTGATTAAATTCTATTGAGTATATCAACAGCTTCGGTCAACGATTCGATGGAAAATAAAGCTGTTTTTCCGACTGCGGCTGATGAAATAAACCGAGTATATAAGCTTACTTATTCTTACGAGCTGTGGATTTTGGAAAATCGAAAATATTTTGCTTCTATTTGATAATGTAGAATGACAATTTTGCTTGATAATATCATAAGATGATTTATTACTAATCAAGCTTTAATTCGTAATTTATTACGTAAAGTTTTCTGAAAAAAAAACTTACCTGCGGGCATAAATATTTTACTTTACGCCTATTGCTCCAGCAGCTTCTTTGTTCTCATATAGGTAATAAAATAGCGCGGTATATTGTTTCTGTGATAAGAACTTTGCGCGAAAGATAATAACCACCAGGAAAATGTAGTTTGTATCGCTATATATGTATAGATAAAAGAGTTTTAACGAAGGAAAAATATCAGATTCAAAAACAATATGTTCTATCAAAGTATATGTCAACACATATGCGGAAGAAGGAAAATTTACAATGATTTTCCGGGAATCCGATCAGAACTCCGGAATTTTCATCTCGAAATCGAAAATTAATTCGAGCGTGTATTTCCAGTCGAGACGAGGTGTCCACGGCCTGGTGCGCTCGTCCATCGGCGGCCCCATACCAAGGGCCAAAATCTCAGTCGAGGGTCGCCAGCACGACATCTACGCGAGCACCGAGGGCGACTATTGGCGTCTCCTCGTCCCCGGCAAATACAACGTAACTGCGAGCGCACCGAATTACGAACAGTTGACGCAGACCGTCGAGATACCCAAGGACGGAGGGGAAGCCAGACTCGATTTCACGCTCATACGCGACGATCCTTTCCACTGGCAAGTTTACCCACCGCAAACAATCCAATGCTAACGGAGAGGAAGTCAAATGGATATTTTTTTTTTGTGTTCGTGTGTTTGGCCTGAATACGCGAAATATAAAAATAGGCCGACGTTATAGCGGTGATTTCTCGGTCTCGCGAATGTCGAATTTCAATGGATTGAGGAAATAGGAAAGATTCTAATGGGGGATAAGATGTATCGTGATTCATAGATCATGAGCCGAGTAGCAACTGAGATTAGATAAGATTTCTTTACGGAAAAAAAAATACTGAGAGAAACATTCGCATGATCGAGCGTATTCGTGTAAAATATATACAAAAACCTAAAAGAATTTATGAATATGAAACAACTTGTAGACTTCAAACAATAACCATATGACTTCCTTAGCCCTTTAATGTTAAGTAAGAATTCTGAAAACATTTTATCTTTGTGTCACGTAATGCGAAATTCTCCGCTTTGAATTAATCTGGTGCATTAAAGGATTTAGCAATGTGATGCAAGGCTACATGCCAGAAGAGTTAATGAAAATAACGTTGAATCTTGATGTTTTTAGGGTCCATCTAAATGATTACGATTTGAGGGCAAACTTGAAAGATGGATATCTCAAGAATAGCGAGCTGAGCGAGAGTTTCAAGCAGCTGGAGATCGACAGACCGGACGTTGCGGAATTCAAGGCTAACGATTCACCAATTAGCGCGGCCATACATTCATTTAAAATTACCCACAATGTAAGCTTTCGTTCGAGAGTATAGTTTACGCGCTTAATCTGCGACTTTTTGTGCCATTGAACGAATTTCAAAAGTTGATCTCCTGCAAAATAGTATTATAAACAGTATTATACTGAACACGAATCTCCCTTTGAATAGAATAAAAATTATTTTGTTGAAATGTTCATGACGTGTTTATTAAGTTAGTACAATCGAGTATCATAATCATTTGTATATATCTCATCAAATTATTGTGCACATATGTAGATGGGAGATAGCGAGGAAAATAAAATACACATCGGTTTCATTGGAGGCTTATTCGCATCCCAACCAGTAGGCAGAGAAATCCTTTTGCGATTCGCACGACACATTCTGGTGGGCAATAAAGAAGAGAATCCATTTATCACGAGATTATTAGACAGAGTGGTGTTGCATTTCTTACCTGGTGTCGATCCTGGTTTCGATAGAGTACCGGACAATTGCAATCCGGCATTTGGCGACGAAGTCGGCAAAAAATTGTTTACGTCGCCCAAAGCAAATCTGCAATTGGACGTCATTACGAATGCACTTGACCAAATGCTCGAGAAGGAAGGGTTCGATGCTCTTGTTTTGTTCGGGGGTGGGAGCGGAGTTAGCGTTAGGTAAAAAAGAAGAACATTATTTTATTTCAACCATCAATTTATACCGCTTTCGTAGTCGATTCAGGCTGCTTCGAGTGAATTATTTTTTTACTTTTCAGTTATGCGGCGAACGAAATCGATTTTTTCAAAAGCTATGTCGAGGACTATCACAGAACTATGCATAAAGGCACATGTGATAATCAGAGCGACGATCTTAAAACCGTTCAGGATTTCATAAACAATCAGTTCAAAATACCAGTGGTAAGCTCTCTCATCTACCTTGAATCATATTTTTTTATTTTTGACAATTTATCCAGGCTTTATGTTTAATTATTCACTTTCTGTTGCTCATTTCAGTTAAGTTTTTCGCTCTCCTGTTGTAAATATCCCGAGGCCCGCTCGATCCCAACGATATGGAGAGAAAACTTGTCACCGCTACGGGATCTAGTTAAACGTTTATCCACCGGTGTACGAGTGTCTGTGATGGATAATAAGAGAAACCCTCTGAGGGATACAGTAGTGACGATTGGTTCTTCCGTGTATACCGTCTCGAAAAATATGGCATATTTCAAAGCAATTTTGCCCCCGGGTGTTTATAGTCTACTATTCATATCCGGAGGTTACAAAGATGAAAGGTTGAGGGTAACAGTCCAAGATGACCAAATAACAGAGCTCGATGTGATCATGACTCCAGTCAATGTAAATCATTCCATTGAAAATCAGTATAAGGAAAAAAAGTTGGACGAGGTGTATCAGGTTTTAGATGGCTTGAATGGAAAGTATCCTAAAATATCAACTCTGCATACGATTGATTTTAATCAGAAAGCCAAGAAAGCAGTAGCCCTGCAGATTCATCCCGAGAATAGGGAGCATTATTTTACTCAGCCGTCCATAGTTTTCACGACTGGTGTATATCAGGGAACGCCGGTAACATCTAAAGTTCTCATTCGTTTAGCAACTCACATTTTGACCAATTACAAAGTTGATACTCAAATGACAGATTACGTCAGAAATTTCTCCATTTTCATTGTTCCCAATCTGAATCCAGATTCCGATAATAAAGAGACCTGCTCGTTCATTTCTGAAAATGAACTTCATTTTCCCCTGGAGGATGGAAAAATTAAGTAAGTATTGCTAACGATATATTTTATGTACTATCAAGTAAGATGTAAGACATTTTTATATTCATAAAAGATGTTTCAATTACGACTAAAGTAATAATCTTCGTTATTTCACTCTCACTAGCTACTACGCAGTCGAAAGGGTAATTGCCGATTGGTTCGAGACGATCAAGCCAGTCTTAACGGTGAATCTAAACAGCGGTTCCTTGCACGTCGAAATACCATATGGCGGAAAATTCGGTAAGAACAGTCGCAAGCCTTACGTCACCGATGACGACAGAGTTCTCCAGCAGCTCGCCGAAAGCTACGCCCTCAATCATCCGGTAATGGGTCTGGTGAATTCGAGGTGCGAGAGCAAAGCGATCGTCGAGAAGAGCGGAACGACACATGCAGGAGTAGCGTTGCGCGAGGGCAGAAACGACACCTTCCTAGATTACCTCTATCTAAAAGCCAATACTCTACCTCTGGACGTGTTCCTGACGTGCTGCAATACGGATGACGATGAGACAGTTTGGGAGACGAATAAGAAGAGTTTGTTGAGTGTCATTGGTGAGCTGCGTAAGGGTATTACTGGTTTCGTGGTTACCGAAAGTGGCCAGCCTATTCCTAATGCTGTTCTGTCGCACGACAAGTCGATACATAGGGTCGAGAGCTACGAGAATGGAGCTTACTGGCTTTTGTTGACTCCTGGGTCTCATTTGATCAATGTTCACGCTCCGGGATACTTCAAACTATCCAAGGTTGTCAATGTAACGGAAGAGGATAATCTTCCGACGATTATGCTCAAGCTGCATCGCGATGAAACGATTTATGGAATGCCTCGCATTGTCTTCGTTGTGATGACGGGTAAGCCTGTAACAGCTATTTTCGCGCCATGAAACAAAGCTTACACTTTTAAATATTAAACATAATTATTTTACTTTATAAAATAGGTTCAGTTATCGTCGTTCTGATAGCTCTGATCATATTTGTCATTGCTAAGTGCCAGTCGAGAAAACTTGAAGATCACAACAGTAGAAGGCCTTACGCGTTCAGCTTATTACGTGATGGTACTTCCTTTTTCGACGATGATGAAAAAGAAGTCGAAATTTTCAAGCGGCCTTCTAAAGGTAAATTATCTCGTAGTATATCTTAAAATGTTCTTGATAAGATAGCGCAATAACATAAATTGCATTTTAGAGTACAAAGAAGATTTGGTTGAGGTTACAACGAAACCTTATTTCGATGATGAGGAGAATTCGAGTTCTGACGAAGCCAGTGACTTGGAATTCATAAGACCTGATCGAGATTGGCAAGGAAAAGACCCTGAATAATTCCAATAGCATCAATTTTCTTTTGAAATTTAATAATTCTAATGAAACATCCATTAAAAAAACTTATAGACTGCAAGCTCGGATAAGTGCAGCACATATTGGTCTAGTTCTAATAATTTGACTGATTGCTGATACGTCCATATTTATAAGTGATCGATGTATATAAGAGAAATAGAGTGAGATAAAGCGTGAATGCTTACTAATGTAATTTAAGAAAGCCTGTAAAGTTTTATACTGGTCTTTAAATTAACGTTTCTATTGAATTTCTATAAATTCTTTTCTGTAAATATTAAAAATATAATTGTTCCTTTAATTGTAATTAAGTCTTTTTGAAATTTTTGTATATGCTTTCTTAAATTATTGGTTCATGTACTTATATTGTCAAATAACACAAAAATATTGGCATAGAAAAGTTTAAAGCCAATGAGACATTACAAATGAAGAATTTTATAATCATACATAGTATTATAAACCTAATAACTCGTAGAGTATTCAATCTAAAAAATTGTCTTTCAAAAAATTTTCACTATATATTTAACTTTATTGATCAAATGTGGTCATGAAATAATGCATTTTCGTAAGAATTTCAGTGTTTTAAATCTTTTTATAGACTCGTACGTTATAAATCTCTTCCACTATATATTTTATGTTATATATTTCATAACGAAATATTTTATTCGCGTGTATAAGCAGTATATTTTATAACTAGCAATACTGTTAATAATCTAAATTTTACAATTTTTAAACATTCCAAGATATTGTATATTAGTTTAGAAATAAATATTTACATATTTTTAGAATGAACTTTTAAGAAAGTATTTCCAACTAACATGACTGTGATGCATGAAATACTGGTTATTATTCGTAACGTATTTGTAAGTACTTTTAATGCGTATTTCTTTTCGCAATATTAACTGCGACTGCAATCAAGAAGTTTTTCATGGAAAAATAAAGAACTATTATTATAAAAAATAACTTGACTTTTGTTTTTTATTCGCTCATTTTATAAATAATTATACAAAATATACAAAAAATATAAATACTTTTTCTTATTTCTAAAAAAGTATTTTATTTAATAAACGCTTGTACAGTAAAAGGCACTGCACAGAATTCTGACAGTTGTCTTAAAATGCAATAACACAATATGGAACTTATTTCTTACATGAAAACTTAAATCTAAGCCATACATTTAATTCTCTTTTTTGAGCTGCATTTGAGAAAGTAATACTATATCAAAGACCTATCTGGAAAAATTTTTTGGTCATGTGCACCTTGCATTTTATCTAAACATAGATAATACTATGCGCTTACATATTACGATTCGATGTATAATAATTAATTATTAAATGTTACAAATTGTGTGATATGACCATGAGAACTAGCAGATTTCCAAAAAATACTGCACCGGCTTTTATAAAATTCAGATGTCACAATTCTACTACATATTGCTGCAATACGTATGAACTACCATGATATTAAATTCGCGCCATTTAAAAAGTTATGCTTGGATGATTTTAACTTTAATAAATAAAGTACAGTATTTACAAAATAAACTGTACAACAGGTACTTAAAATTGTCTTTCCCCATTATATAAATTATAACACTATTGGCACTGAAAATTGCATCATTACTTCGCTGTTCCTAGTATCAATATAATTATTAATTAATCTTCGATTCTTGTGCGAAATTTTTCGGGATCGGGCGTATTACATTTTGTTGTTTCAATAACTTTATAATTGTAAATAAAGCATCGCACAGATCTACAACTTAAGTAAAACAATTGCGATCGTCGTAAAATCTAAAAACAATAAAAGTTTAAAATGCATTTAGTCGGGGATCATAATTTTAAATTATAAAGTCATTTTGCGCGTAGATGTCTTTTTTCTCATTGAAAAAGAAACATCACGTCTACTAAGCTCTCGAAATAGTAAAGGCCTCTCGGAAAATTTTCTTCCGTCCAAAATATTTTTTCCTTTTGTACTAATTTATGCGTATTGCGAATTACCGCACCTGCTCGATCTGCCAACTCCTAGCAGTGTACAGTTTTTCAGTTGTACGCAGGTGTCGGAAAATACGAAGGATAAAGGATGTTCCACAGAATTGCGGCAGCCATGAGCGCCATATAAGTGATAAAGCTCGCCCACCAGATCACCTTTTCCCACGTCTGCACCTCGAGATTGCGCAGGATATTGATGCCGACAAGGAGACCGGCTATGGCACCCGCGAGGTGAGCCACGTAACCGATCTGATTGTTCGTCTCGAGCACGTAACGATTGTAGATAGCTTGACCAACATCGACTGACGTCACCACGATGAACACCAGCAGCTGCAAAACGGCGAATTCCATTTGGTGCCAGTTCATGAGGATCGTAGCCACATGTGCAGTGATAAGCGCGTAAACGCCACCGGACGCGCCTGCTAAGTACACTGCAGGGTCCGAGACCGATGTGCCGAGAGAACCAGCGACTACGCCGGCGAAATAGATTATTAGCACTCGCCACCATTTGTGCACCATTTCCAGAGGAATACCAAGCATCACTTGCACCATTAAGTTAACCACCAAATGAAAGACTCTGAAAAGGAAGGGCACATTTAGTTTGTATGCCAAAGGAAATAATAAATTTGCAAAGTAAATTCGTTTATTGACTGTAAATTTTTACTAAATATTACGATTGAATTATTTTATTTATATTAAAACAGATAAAAAGAATTATTTGTTATTGGATTAATTATGATATTAAGCCCTATAATTATTGTGGCACTTTTAATGTCGAAACAGTGCTTGTATATAAAATTGTATCTCTTCAATGAACTTGTCACTTAAACTGCCCAGAGACAGATAACAGTAATTGCTCACTTTAGTGTTATTAAGTAAATTCATTCAATCTAGTAATCTGCTGCAGTGCATCTTTCATTTTGCTTCAAAAAATCCATTTTTTCATAATGAACATTATTGCACTCAATTATATTAGTAAATTTTCCCATGAAAACAAAGTTATAAAAAAAAATAGTAGAACACTGTAGTAAATAATATTTTTATTTTCATCATTCAAGAAGATATATTTTTTAATTTGAAAAATATATAAGGATAAATAATTACTTACCCCACATGCACAAACATGTATGTAAGATACCTCCAAGCTTGGTATCTCTTTTGGGGATTATAAATAAACAATGTTGCCGTGGGTCCTTCAACTGCTACCGCATTATGAGCAACTGTATCGTATAAAAAGAGTACAATCTCTAACACACTAATTATTATCATGGCTAATGCTGGAGGATTACAGCTATATTCTTCTTCATAGAGACCATCAGGAAAATCACGAGATCTTGCCATTTGCAAGGTTCCTGCTGCACAAGGTCGACATGGTACCATTGAATGAACATATCGTTGCACAAAGTGTCCGAAAACACCTTGCATGTCTTTTCTGTGAATCTGCAAGAAAATATATACTTTATGAATACATAAAAAAAGTTATTAGACATCAAAAATCAAAGTTGGAATATAAAATTTACCATAGCAATAAATTCTGGATACTCTAGGTATCCTGAGTCATCTAAATCAGCCTTGTGCATGATCATCCTTACAACACGACTTGGTATATCATTAGTGTAAGTTGATGAACTACGTATCATAGCTTTCAACTCATGGAAAGAGATTTTCCCATCGCCATCTGCATCATATTTTTCGAAAATTGCTTTCCAATGCTGTAAAAATATGCAATGTATAAATATTTGAATTATTTATAATCTAGTTTACTAACAACTAAAATAAATGTAAGTTTTCTTACCGCATCGTTATATTGCAATGGTATTGTTATGGCAGCTTCTCCATCTCGTCCCGTTGCCATCCTGATTAATTTGAAACTTCTGTAAATAAATTATAAAAAGATTTAGTAATGCTAAAGTATTTATATAGCTTTTAAATAATCTATAGACAAATGTGTTTAGTTTACAAGGCGTTCTTATGTTTTATTGTAATTTGTAGATTTCTTGCTTAGCTTCAACACTATAATTAAATGTAATAACTACAGTTTAAGCCTTGTGCAATTATCGTCATGAATGATCCATAAAGCAAAATCTAATTCTATAATTGTGAAAATAACAGCTCCTTAGTGTACTTCAACTAACAGGGTTATGAAATACAAAATATTATGGCCCGAAGATATCGTATATCATAAACGCGTAACCGCTCAAAATCGAAACCACTTATATACACAAAGGGAATCAAATGAACAGCTTCCACCTAAAATAACACAATTATAAAGTAGACAAGTACCTCTGCAATACAAAGCGATGCTTCGCGTAACACTAACTGCACCGGACAGGTGGGCGAATCGAGTACAACAACCACCAAAGCCTAAGCAAAATATATCTTATATCGGAGTGAGCCGGCGCGTGCCAACAAACGCGCGATTAGTCATACGAAATCTACGTGTTGGGAACGTGGCACAAGGGTGTGACTGTACCGTTATTAATCTCTCTTTCTCTCTCTCACGGACTATTGGCATACACACGCGTCAGGAAGACTTACCTCTACCACGAAAAAAAAGCGAAACAGAAAAAAAGGCGCGCGATGCTCTCTGGCAACAGGTTAAGAGCGTTCACGCATCGCATACCTTCTCTCTCTCTCTGTCTCTCTTAAGCGTAACCTTCTGTAGTATCAAAAAGATAGCTGCTCTTATCTGCGATGACTGTAAAATCTATGATTAATCCAAGCGTCTATTTCAAAAAGTCACAGTTTAAAACCTCGATACGTGAGAGAATACAACTGTTTACACGGATCATCAAAAGGGCACAAATCGGAGCTATATACAAATCGGAGTCTTGCTCGACTCTAACCGCGAAGCCATCTGCTACCGAGGAGCGAGCGTCATTTCTATCTCTGTCTCACTCTCTCTCTCTCTCTCTCTCTCTCTCTCTCTCTCAAACAGCCGCGAGATCCTTTCCCCTCCTTTCTTTCTTTCTCTCCTGCGGCGTTCATGACCCTATGGGAGCACCTGTTTGCAGTCGCAGCTCGCACGAAAGAAAAAGAGAAAGAGAATATTACGTGCGATTATTATTAGCAAGAGAGAGATAGGAAGAGGAAAAACTGTGTACGAAGATTTTGTATGCGAGTAATTGCGTCAATTAAATTGTCGCTTCCTGCCGAGATTAAATCGACGACAGTTGCATCATGCATTATGTACCGCAGAAAAATGCCGCGCCAAGGCATATACGCGAGTTAAAGCGATGCAAAGCGGTTGCCTAGCAACCTCCACCCGCGTCGAAGACATAAACAAAGCCTCATTTCGGAGCATGACACAAGGATCGACGCTCGCTTTCTGGATCACGATATAAGTAATACACGCGCGTATGAGTAATTCGTTAGGATGTCTACTTACTCGCGTTATATTGTCGTTATTTTACGATGAGAAGAAGCGGCTCGCTCTCTGGTCTGACGTCGATGAGTCGAAGTGCTATTTTTAAAGGGTTGCCACTAGTTCTTTGAAATTCGTCTATAATTATCGATAGGTTTTTCGTGCGCTGGTGAGTACAATGGGTGACCTGTATATAGGTGCTTGAGTTGAAATTTATGCAGGAGGCTCGATTGATACAAAAACTAAATTTCATGCTTCTTCTCAGAAGGAAAATAAGATCTGTCGAGTGGTCGAGATGCTTGAGCCGTCCAAGGGGAGGACGAAAATTTCGGGCAAGTATCGAGTTAGACAGCCCATCGAGAACTTTAAAATAAGGTAAGAATCAAAACAAATGTATATATTTTTTTCGTGTACTTAATAATGAAGTAGCGATAAAAAGTGAAAAGCGATGTGTTCGAGTGTCTATTATTATGAATTGATAAAAATATTCAAAGAAAATTGAAGATCAATGTTTATTTGGATGTTCCCGTTTACTTTGTGGAGTGCTAAAAAAATTCTTGGATTTGAATAGGTATAATTGTTATGTATCTTTGTTTTTTAAATGACTATTGAAACCTTGAAATACGAGTTCCTTCCTTATATGAATCGAAAATTCATCCTGAAATAAGGAAAAAATAACAAGAATACTATATACCGACTGTTTATTATTCCATTTTCTGCAGTAGGTGTGTAATTTTAAATTTTTTAAATTCAATTTTACGTAATTCTCAGCAAACAATGTCAGAATATATAAAGATCCATAATTGTTAACCTTGATTTACTGATACACACCAGAATTTATTATAACGTTCATTATGATAAATCCACAATTTAGAATGTCCAGGAATCGTAATAAAAAAATATTTTAATCATTATGCGTATAAAAACAGAAAAAATCGTAACGTACACATAAGAGTCGTGCAATCTTTTAAAAGAAACGAGTAAATAAATAGTGGGAAAAATGAACTTCTCAACGGTATCACGTATCTATTATTGACCTCTCGCGCGTATTAGTAGATGCTTAGAAATATATAACCAGCGAACACGAGTAAATAACAGTCTTTCTGTTGAACGCTTGTATATCACGGCTTTTTTCGTATACATGACACGCCCGCAAAGTATACAGCTCCTGCAGCGTTGAACTTGAAAAATATTTATGCGCAAGTTGCGCGTGCAAAGTGTCTAATAGTAGCCATGTGGTTTTGCGGCTCGGTGTATTTACACGGGGGCGAAAAAATAATTTTGCGTCTCCATGATTCTTCTTCTTTTTAACGGGGAGAGATAACAAAATATTATGTCTGTTCCGAAAATACCCTCATTAACGCAACAAAAAAAAAAGAGAAACTTTTTGTTTGTGAGAGAATTTAAAGGAGTGGGTTTACGTTATCAAATAAGTTTTCACGTTCCGAGCGATAAATATTTTAGTGTTACAATTCTTTTATAACACGTGTATATACACGAAAATTATTTTTGTTTTTATTTTAGAACGATGGGTTGCTACCTGACACACCATCGCATTATTTTTTTTCTTTTTTTTTTCTGAATACCTATGCAAATCATGATCCACGCGAAAGAACCTTTCCAAGCTTATAAAAACATGGGTGATAAAATGCGTGATATCTGCCATAAAATTTAAATTTGACAAAAATTAAATCTGGAATTTCATATATTTTTTTTTAAATTTAATATTTTTAATATTCTATCATAGGAACTTCAAAATTATTCAAGTATATATACTGAAATAAAATTGAACTCATTATTATATTATTGGCTGACTGATATTTATACGAAACAAATAAATTTTCAAATAAAAAACAAAATGAATAATACGAAAAAACTTGTTACGCATATAAACAATAGACATTGCTCCTCCAGCGTTATTCAAGCAAAGAAGCGTCAAAATCAAATTGCCACGACTATTCAATCTTATACAACGATTGTTCAAATGCATCTTCACCTAACTCCTACCGAATTGTTTCAGAGTAAAAATCGTCCAGCAAAAATCTCTGCTATCCGAGCTGTTCGAAAACGAGGACGAGACTCGCGACAGTAATTTCCTGGAGGACGAGGAGCACGCGTTCAGCTGGCAGGAAAAGGTATTCGGTCCTTACGAGGCCAAGTACTACCGGGACGAGAAGAACTGCACGACCGACAAGCAGAAGGAGTATCATCGTCGATTGGTCGATTCCCCGAGTATCGATGGCTCGCGGCTCTACTCCTACGTCCAGGGTGACGCTTATTATCCGGAGGGCAATCCGCTGACGGGAAAGTTCAGGTCGTGCCTGTCCATAAGGAACGAGCGAGCCGCGCCGCCTGTGAGGAATCGCAAGCCTTTCGCCGAGAGGTACAACAAGAGCGTCATCGATGAGAAGCCGTCCGATACGCGGATAAGGGAGAATCATTATCTCTACACGGTATTTATGCGTCGATGCTTTCTTATAGGTTTTGAAGATGGTATTTTATGCGTTGCGCAAATGATTGTCCTGGAGTGAAAAAGAATTTTGTTCCACTACCAAAATTTATCAGTTAATTGAAGTGAATCATTTATGTTCAGATTATCTTGACGTATCTTATCAGAATCAATGAGTATTGAATAAAGCTTTCATTATAACTGTTGTTAATTACATCTTATGATGCTTCAATCATCCACTAATTATAACATCGATGTAAAAGTATCAAGAAAATGTGACAGTTCAAATTTTACACTTTAATGGCGATTGCAGGTAAAATTAGATCAAGTTTGAGTAATCATAAAGAAAACGTTACGAGCTCCGAGCAAAATTATTGCTTAACGTCGTGACCGAATATAGATGACACACGAGTCCTAATTACATCACGTCAAACATATATATAACAGCGAGGTGTTCGCTCGAAAAGAAACATTTCCCACAGCTAAGTGCAATAGTTGATTGTGCGTTTTTTAGGAGCACGAGAACATGTACATAGTGGTGGATCTGTCGCCAAAGGACGAGACAGCCGCCCAATCGACGGACTCCGAGGCGCTGCTATGCACGATAAGTTACGATCCACTGCACAAGACCCTGAAAGTCAATCCGGATTTCACCGGTGACGAGTGTTACAGCATCGACGGCATTGGCATGAGCTACGACTATTGGATCGAGCATGTGTCGATCAAGCCGACCGCTCGCGAGCTCCAGAAAAGACGCGAGATCGCCAAAATGGTGAGATTTTTATCAGGGACGCATAAAAGTAAAAACGTTTTCCGCGAGCAAGGGGATTTAGATTTGATCGCTTTCTTGCAAATAAACCTGGGAAAACTCAGTCCGTGTCTTTATAGATAAGCAACGAAGCTTCACAGTCTTATCCGAGTTCTTATCGGCTTACATCGGATCTCTGGATTGTTTTTTTTTTCTTCTTTTACGACGCGAAATCAAGTGAAGAATCAAGTATTCGATTCATCCCGGGATATCTCATAAACTCAATCTTTATAATTATTATACGACAGCACGTTATGACTGATGAATATCGATGGATACTTATCATTGCGGAACGTAAAATGTATCGTTTGCAAACAGTGACTCTTTGTGACGTATCCAACATGGGTTATTAAGTAATCGATTCGCATTAAATATTACGAAGCGAAAATTGAATTTTAGCTCGCGGTATCGATTACTGATGTAAAACAAAAGAGAAATCAGTCGCAACTTCAGTGATCGAATTCTGTGCAACGTATAAGCCGTAGCGAATTATGTCTTATAAATTCAAGCGAGTTTCCGCAACAAAAACATATAATGCACGAGATCGAGACAGGCAGTCTCGTCAAAGGATAACAACACCGCTACTTATATGCACATACAATGACAAAACTCGAGTTGCGCGCAGCAAGTTATACTTTTTTTTTGTCGGCCTCTCGCAACCGCCCTCGATCTCCTATACACACATTCTCACAATCATTATATATAAATGGAAAATCCTCGCCTGTGTTACACACACACACACACTTACCCCACGTAGGAAATCTCCGAGATCTGTCTCATCATCTTCTGCGAGTAGGAGATATTCATGGTCGCGATCCTCGCGAAAGCGATGCTACGCACGAAAAGTCTCGAGAGAGAGAGCAAAAAAATGCACAGCTCCGCACACGAGTCCGAGGTTGGAATTCTCTCTCCTTGAGAATAGTCGCAGCACTACCACCGCGATTTTCTCATGCTTTCTATGTAACTCGCGCGGCCTCTGCGCGCAGCCAAAGAAAAATATACACAGCGGCAGCAGCAGCAGCAGCGGCAATACTCGCCAGCCGCCGCTCGAGCTATACAATTAATATTATACCCGACAGACTTACACGCGCACACACAACGATTCCTCCGCGATCTTTCTAATAACCGCACATTTTATGTGTACAGCGCGCAAACAGGTATAGACAACTGAGGAAGTGTGAGCTCCGCGGTGGCGGCAGCGGACGTATTATTGCGCTCCTCTGCGTCACTCTGATTATCCGCGCTAAGGAATGCCGAATAATCTTGAAATTGTATGTGCGCTTCGGAATTGAGAGACACACACACACGCGCGCTTGCAGTGTAAAAAGAAGAGGAAAAGGAGCTGCGAGGGACAGAGAGAGAGAGAAGAAAAAGGAAGAGCGCGCGTAGCGAGTTTTATATTAGAGCTCTTGCAGCGGGAGAATGACCGGTATCGTATAGTCCGCGACGCGTAGACAACTGAAACCGAAATCCGAATTCACCGCTTATTCGCGTGCCTCGCTCGGCATTCTCTCTCTCTCTCTCTCTCTCCTTCTCTTCTGCGTCTTTGCTGCCGTGCGTATATCCGCTCGGTCAACTCTTTCTCCACGCAGTCATCTGCACCCACACCGCGCGTATCTCTTACTGGCCAACAATCGCCTACATGCATATGTGTGTGTGTGTGTGTGTGTGTGTGTGTGTGTGTGTGTGTGTGTGTGTGTGTGTGTGTGTGTGTGTGTGTG